>DWME01005085.1:0-15396 GCA_018244795.1 Parelbella ahira ahira | reverse complement strand
GGTCTCACCAATGCTATCTTACTCTTATCGACGAATACGCCTCAATATCGTGTATGAATAAATTTGCAAGATTATTAAAATCTAAATAAAGTAATGATTGAGTTTTAGTAATATTGTAAAAGTAACAAAAATCTTTGACAAATATTTTTGATTATGTAAATATAAACTGTTTCAATCATCGTATTAATTGTCATTATACCACACGTGCGAAAAACATGGACAGGCTCACAGATAAACAGATTTGAAATGATATATTTTTCGTATTTCGCCCGTTGTATTCCGAGCATTCTCTCATATTCTCGCTTGGAATATTGTCATTCACAGGGCCTTTAAAAGTTCCATTCCAGCACAAACTGGTTCAATTAAACTATTTGATTAACAAATACACCACAAAACGACTGTAGCCGTTTAGATAGATAGAGGAAAGCAAAAGAAAGTTCATAATACCATTTGATTCACAAATGTTCTCTCTGGTTTAGAAAACGTTAGTGTAAGTTTCGTTTCCGTGCTTTTGAAATTCGTGTCTATGCATTATGAATGCGACCGCAAATCTACTCCAGTCTATTGGAATTTTAATGTAATTGCACCCCATGTTCAACTGTTAGATGATCAAATCCCTTTATTTCAAGGAAAGGGCTGCAGAATGTCCAAATAACTTGCTCAGATCCTGTTTCATGGTAATAAGGGCAGTAGTCAAGTAGTCAATATACTTATATAGCTTGTAGCCATTGAACATATTAACTTAAATATGGATCCCATGTTTTGAACTTCGTACATTTTTTTCGGCATGCGTAAATTTGTTTTTAAATTTCGAGATAAAATCTCATTATCGTTTTCCCTTAAACATGATCCGTTTTTTAAGCATCATATCCACTAACAAAAAGATGGAAAGAATTAAGTTTAAGGAGCGAAACTTTCGTCCATTTCTTTTCTTTCTAAATATTTTGTTTCATTCTGTATGCGTACAGCCGACAGACATTTTTATCTGCGCAAAGATTTAAAAATAACTGCTCCATTTTCGATTCGATTCACGGATTTCCTATATAGTTTGCGGAAGTCCCGCTTCCGAGGAATCTCACAGCGGTTGTCTCCATGAATAACAAATGCGAACAGAACACGATTGCAGTCTCAAATGATTTTGGAATTTCTTGTAATAGTATTTTTACAAATAACATTCATGAGACTAAATCGTTAAAGAATTTAACATAGTTTTATTAGAGCCCATTAAAATTTGCAAATTGTTGTTAAGTGCAAAAAATGGTCAATATTGAAAATAATATTAAATAATGATAGCATAGTTTTATGATTACATTGTGCCAAGAATTCACGACATATATTTTTATTTAAAATAATTCTATACCTAACGTTCATTGATTTGACTTCCAAATATTTGAAAATTACACCTCTTCATCTAATTTACTTTCGTAGAGGTTAGCCAGTAATTCTATTTTGTTAGGTCAAAGTGGGACTGATTGATAAGAACGCTTCAGTGTTGGTAAAGCTTCCCAGATTCTCAGATTCAGGTAATCAAATACAGCCTTGGTGTGAGAAAGGCGTGGTCGCAACTCCAGAACAAGTCTACTGCAATGGTCGTTAGTTCTGTGATGGGGGTGTGTGGTGGTGCGACAAATATAGTACAGCCTTGACTAGGTACCTTCAAAGCTAAATGATATGTATTGTACCGATAGTTTCTTGTATTCAAAAATACTAATTTTGTAATAATTATTCGGTTTACCAGATTATGAGGATTGAATATGTATTTCAAGAAGTCAATAATATGTTCTTCAAGAAAGGTGTGAAAGGAGCTCATCTTCAAAGCCGGTAACACATTGGCAACTTCACTGGAATTGCATTGCATCTGTCCAGAGGAGATGGTCACTTACCAGCAGGTATCCTACCTATCTGTTTGCCAAGTTGAAAACAGAAAGAGATAAAATACTGACCACTTACCATCAGGTGTTTCAACAGCTAGGTTAAATAAAAAAAAGAAAGTGATGAAATACTCTTGCACCGAATTTTCTCATACCGGACAATAGAACACCCTCGACGACCGGATCCAAGATGTCAAATTTAAAATTCCTGTCGCATATCCACTTGGTCGTACTTGTTATTCATAGAGACGAAGTGTATGCGACTTCACCGAGACGGGTAGGATTTTGCAAATCTGTAAATCGAATAGGATTCTTTTACCGCAACAAGCGATGTCTAGACAAGGGTCTTATTCATAGTTTTAATATAAACACTGAAACGTGCGTATCGTTTAAGACTTTATCATAAAGAATTATGGGTAGCAGAAGTCACTTGTATTTATACATAAACAGAGCCATTCGGTTACTACCGTTATGGCATGTTAGGTAATACTTAGATAGGCATATTAAAATGTTTTAGAACTAAGAGTGCTTGAAGCCAGCACAATTTTGAGAGTTGTAAGTTATCAGCAATTTGTAGCCATGCCAGAAATTAACCGCAAACCCCGAGGCTAAAATTTAACTCACTCACAAACACTGATAACACAAATATTCGAGTATATTACAATTACGTACTACAAGACGCAAAAATCAACTTGGCACTTGTGAAGAATGTGTTATCATCCTTCCCCCTCCCTTCTTTCTCTATTACGTCTTCATAGCGTGGTATCTAGCTCACTACTCCGAGTTACACAATTTCATCCATACTTCGTTATGAGCTCCCATCTTAAAAGCTTTCCAAAAGTGATATCTTATGATTATCTTATAATTGATTACAACAAAATTATATAATACTAACAATATGGTGAGTAACATAGAAACCATTCACTTATCGATAAGACGGTTATTGTACTTACCCATATCCAAAGACATCGATGGAGACCCTAAATTCAGAACAAAGATAGACGGGACACGGGAATGCTCATTTATCAAGTAGAATTTAATTTAAACGGAGGTGAATAAACGACAACTTTGATGAAACGGGGCCACGGTTGAAAAGGTACAGGTCGTCGAAGTCATAAATAACTAGAACAGCTAGCATTGTATAAGATAGAAGTTCTACAAAACGCTTCTTGTAGATCATTAAATATAAGTTGTTAAGCTTCTGTACCTGTGATATTTTCTTTTTATCACAAATTAACCAATGATGGATAATATTATAAGACAATGAGAACATTCTAGAGTAAAAGTCCAAATATATGATGATTAACTACAAACTAACGGCATACATCGCAGGTACAATGAAATAAAAATCACCAAATATTTTTTCCAATTTTTTAAACATGATTGGTTATGTATATAAGGTAAAAAATATTCGATGATCATTGACAGAAAAAAGACGTTGTAATGAAATCAATTGTAGATAAATTTTAAACGATTCCCAAAACCCAAGCCCAGCGTGCCCAGTGATTATAGGCAACCAACCCCTTAGGAGAGGTCTATGTCCGGCAGTAGAGTGAAACAGGCTGATAATGCCGATGTATTCAAAATGCTTCGGAATGTTCTTCTGGTAAACGGATTACTCATCATTTAGTCAACGAACTAAATATTATATATAACTAAAATTGTTATCTTGTAAATGCACATTCTGGTACATAGAAAATTAGTCATATCGCTGATACAATCTAGATGAATCTTCCAGCTTTTTAGTTTAGCATCAAAGGGGCCTAATACTTAAAGTAATTCCCCATAAAATACTAAAATATAACAGTTAAAGTAAATGATACTTGAAATCGAGGTACAGAAGCTTTTAAAAACATTTGGGCTGAGCATGTCGTTGCCATTTATCCACCAACTGAAACCCGTTCAATCCAAAACGACCAATTTTATAAGAAATATTTATAAAATCCTCACGAAAGCGAACGGCTCATCAAATAAATAACGTTTCGGCGCCATTTACTGCCAAGTACTTAAGAAGCGGAGTCTTCGGTTGAATAACTTCTAAAGAATTTCTTGTGGCTAAACTCCAGATTCCTGGATTTACTGTTGAAGCTGAAATGTAAGAGGAAACAAAAGGTTTATTTGGGTAAAAGAACTACATAATTGGAGTGGGAGAAGGGCTTGCAAACTGCTGACGTTAAGATGCAACTGAGCAAATGGAACACCATGCCTGTAATTCCCGAAGGGGTTGGCAGAGGAGTGTAGAATACTAATCAATATAACTTCAACAAATATATGAGGTTTCATCCCAGGTTTTTCCGGAGCGTTATGACATGGGGATCTCCAAGAAAAGCGCGAAGAGAGCTCTCCTTCAAAGCCGACTAAGCATTAGCCCACTCTTTGGGTTTTGCAAGTGTCCATAGGCGACGGTTACCACTTACTAGCAGGTGACCCATCTGCCTATCTGCTAGGCTAAATATAAAAAATAAACATCCAAAAAGAACAATCCCGTTACCTCCATTCAAATAAGTCGTATATATTAAAGTTGAACGTTATGAAGAGGATTTCAAATTAACTACAAAAATTGGAAACAGGGCTGCGCGCCAAACAACATTACCTATGAATACTAAATAGCTATCGCAACTTTAGAGCAAGTCTGTTTCAATCCAGAAGCTACACATTAAGCAACTTTTAAGACAATTTTGGTAAAAACAGTATGTTTGTTGTTATTATATCGACATGTGTTTTTCCTCACAGGTTAGGCAGCGTGCACCGAGTGCCGAATATTTATATTCTTATAGACTTGAAGTGCTTCGATTACAATTATCACTCTTTTCATACACGCATTTTGTATTCTGAGACTTATAACATTTTGAATAATTCCTGACTTTTTTGTGGCGAGCAATTAAATCAAGTGATAGTTTCCTCAAATTAATTCCTCGTTCCTAACTACTCTCCATTCAATGCCGGCTCTAACTATTCATGCATTCAAATGTTCAGTCATGAATGAACTATTGTGCTAATATCATAAAGGATTTGATTTAAGATCGTCCGTACATTCGTTCGGCGTGTTCAGAGATACGTTGGCTGGGTATTAATCTGTATTACAGGCGTGTTCAACCACGCCAGAGAACATGGTTAGAGAGACTAATTGAACAAAGACTCAGTTTCATTTATATGAAAATTCTATGCATTTTCTATGGATACACGAATTAAAAGTTTCATAGGTATCTTTACCTTTGTATTTATTTAACATAAATTTCCTCATTATCAACCTACTGCATCCCACGCGTTACCTCTCACGATATAAAGTGTTAAAGATATTTACAAACATGATTAAAAAATATTATAGCGTCACGCCGTGAGCCTTTACAGCGCGTCCCTCAGAAAGGATCCAGTGCCAAATATATGTATGTACGAGTATGTACATATATGTCTAGCGTGAAAAATCGGGCGGGCTTCATTTTTCTTCACACATGGCTGCATGCCTATTACTCAGACTTCTGACTCTATGTCCATCCAGCATCTGATCTTTTTTAGTTAAAATAGGCGTGTCCGTAATCGATCATCCCCTAAAAATAGTAATAGAATTATGAACGGAACGCTTTTAATCTTTCAGGCTAACGGCCACTGGTAACCGCTTTGGTACACCGTATCTATATTTTATCTGTGGCACAAATAATCTGAATTTGAATAATAAACGGCCAGAAACTTGAATCATTTATTGAACTGTCAGTACTAGTTTTGTGTCTTCTCTAAATGAGTGCATGTATCCATGCCGTCCACGTTAAATGTAATCCAGGGATCCTAGAGAGGCTGTGAATGGAAAGCCTTATTTATTTATGTGAACACTGGAAACATAGCAGACAGTTTCTGCTAGATTTATAGTGGTGCAAATCCATGTTTACAAATAGAAGCGCTCTACACACATGCCCATTTATTTTATGTAACTCACAATCATATTCTTTCTTTTATTGCACAATTAGACATGTCTTTTACAATCAGTAGAATTACTTTTTTCATATAAATATAGTTATATGAGCCTATGACGTCACTCTATATAAACCCGTCACATTTTCCGAAGTAACCTTTCCTCGAAGTAAATAAGACGGGATGTTCGCGGATTATCCGTTGTATGACACACGTCTAGATTATGGGGGTTCTTGCGTTAATATGCCATTTGTGGACATATGTCGTATCTGCAGGTGCCATTGCCATATGTACATATATAGGTATACTAGTTAAGACTGATTTCCTAATGTAATTGAATTATTGAACAAATATCAATAATTTTATGTGCAGATAAAAATGTACTAAGCTTAACATGTCAGAATATCAACTAATTGACCAGCGAAGTGTAATTGTAAGTTTTTACTCTGATAAACTGTTTCTTTTTTGTGTCAATATATTGAATATATTATGATTTATAGTATGCGAATGTTGAAACAAGCCTTTAATCATAATTTACATGATAAAACATTACCTAAAAGTAAATAACACTACATTGTAAGTTTCAAAATAAAACGGAAATTTAAAAAAAACGATTATAACAATAATTATTAATATTTATATCTATAAATGGGTAAATAATTTTAGTTTTCTTCGTATATTGTAATAGATACATTTGAATAAGTAATGGTAGATTAGGATGTTTAGTAGTATTTATACACACAAGTGAAAATATTGATGATTTTATCAAACATCACCTTTCACTTAATTTTTTTCAATAGCTTGGGTGTATGTATGCATTTTTTAGTGGAAAATGTATAAAGAAGATTTGAAAGTGGAAACATGTACGCAACTAAATAGTCAATAATTAGAAAATTTCATTTTTATTACTTTTAGCGAACGCTAAAAAAACGTAAATCGAAAAACGCTTAAAAAAACGTTTCAAAGTAAAATCGTATCAGGATTATTTTAATAGTCATACGAAAAGTACTTTTGTGACAATATCAACAAAGAAACAGTCACTTGATTGGAAAAATGCTTTTATGGAAATTAATCTGGCGAATAGCATATAGTCAATTTTCATCATCACACAGGTTTACCGGTGAAAAAATTCATATGCCATTAGGTTCGCCCTTTCGAAACAACAATAAAGAACGAATAAGTAAACATTTTCACAGCGATTTCTATATCCCGAGTCAATATGACGGGATGTTTTCTGATTATCCGTGGTATGACGTTAACATGAACAAGACGTGAACAATGTGGAAACTCTTTACTCTTTTCGTTTCGCATATGAACGATAATATATCCTTAGACATACACAATACCTACGTACGCATCGCTAGGAAGGTGTAAGATTAACAATATATCAGTGAAATTGAAATTGAAATTAATAAGAAAGGTTTCTCCACTTTAAATTTCGCAAAATCTGTTTAAGTCATAGGTGTAAAATATCAAGTATGTATAAAATATAAAATTATAAAATATAGCGATAAGAATATGTATAAATTCCTCTCTATGTAACCGACACGTACCAAACTAATGGCTTTCTCTTTCAGTCAACTCCGAATGAATAATATGACAACAAATTCCAAAGTCATCGACGCGTAATAGAGAAAAAGTGAAATGTTATCCCTAATATTTTGGACTAGACTTTATCCTCGCACTCAGAATCTGATGTTCCAAAGGTAGTAAGTTTTTCAAATAATACAATCGTGTGTTCTCAAAGAATACAAAGTGTATTGACTGAATACGAAGTGAACTTACATGCAGTAGAATTCTTCTTAATATTCTGTGAGACGTGTGAATACAACCCTCTTACACTAAGCTAATACAATAGACTATGGTCCTCTTTCTCATTAAAATATGTTTGAAGGGGCTTCTGGGGTGTATAGTAAAGTTATAAATGGTTAGAGGTACCGCAGCTGTCGCGGTTTCTTCATTATATTATTTTTTCTTCAGAAATCCGAATTATGCCAGCATATCCGTCATAGCATAGACGTGTATAAGTTTAATGTTATCATGTTCGTATCTGTATTGCGGAAAACATTGGAAGATAACCTGAAAGCAACATGTATTTTCGATAGAATAGCATCGCAGTCGACGGTACATACGAGCACGGTTTTAATCTTGTACGAGTCTCCTATTTGTTCCACAAATAATGCAATCGGTCCAGTTGTTTGCACAGCTGTTATTTTAGTCTCGCTACGTATACCTGTGTGTGTATCACTATTCTATACATTAAGTATATGTATATATAATACAATGAGCCGACATACATTATTTGTAAATAAATCAAAAGAAAGAACAAAAGGACGCTGTTATCTAAATTAATTCAATAAACCTCTTTGCTTCCACTCCCCCGTAGTAAACAATTTAGCACCGTAAAAGACCTCAATAAATCGACAACGACTTCGATAGAGCCTTTACAAGATTAATAGAACCTTTTTCGTGATACCAGGTGGCTAGATAACCTATTGGAGGTTTATTGGACTAATAACTTGACTTAAAAATGTCGTTTTATTTTGCTCTACAATCGACTGTTTAAACACTATTTTGTCTAATTAATTAGTCACCGCACTAAACGAATTGTAGACTAACGACTAACTAAGACTAACGGATTTAATTTTCTATAAATCTTAACCATAGAGTATTTACAAATTATTATTAGATAAATATGAGTAGATATTAACCAGAGACTATTAACAAACTATTATCAATGTTATTATTACATCATCACGCTATGCCTCTCACGTGTAGGCAGAAAGTATCAAGTTCTAAATAGATATACTTAAAGACCTGACGTGGTTTTGCTATGTTTATATGTGCTATGCTATGTATACACGCATGCCCGTGTTGGAGATCCTGACTTTTTCACTCCCCATCAGCTACTGTCTGACCTGTTTTTAAATTAATGTCATAATATTTGCATTTTTTTGCTCACTGAACTGAAACGTTGACACAATGTATCCCTTATCAGTTTTAATCCGACAGCAGCTAGGGCCCTCGGCCACATTAACTCAGACTTACGATATTTGCAAAGGGTCTTAGATAAATATCGGTAACCATGGGGATATCAGTTCGAACTACGATCAGATGCTGATCGAAATTTGGATAGGACAATATATATTATGAACACAATTTGAATGAGATATATTGTAATAATGTAGAATTCGTCCTCATAGCCAATAAAACACGAATCTGTAATAGATTTCTCTCTTTACCTCTATCACTCCACTGTTGGACTAATGTATTCTCAGAATAAGTAGAGTTCATTGCATTATTGTATAATATACTGACCAGCTGCAGGTTAGAAGACATTACTCATCACACGAATATTTATTCTGAGCGGCAATCGAACCCGCGACCACCGGCACAGCAGTCACGTAAAGAAACCACTACACAAACAGGCCAGTTACTTTGCAGTCACACATAATTAGGGATCACTTATTATATATAGTCAAATTCAGCACATACTATATTACTTATGAACAAAGGCCTCTCTAAAGATATTAATTATAAATTAATCATCATTAAATCACTACCAGAAGTTATAAAAGATCAAATGAATAAAAATAATTGTTATATTTATTCCATCAATAAACGGAAGTTACATCGGGTAATTTATATCAATTAATGCGGTGCCCTAGATTTGATATAAATTACTTCCCTTAGGAGGCCAGCACACCTATTTGCTTCAATTTACATTTAATAGGTTTCGATACCGAAGCAATTAATGCTAATGACCTACTTCTTTAATTTATTATTATAGCGTTGTAACCAGTCTCTTACGGGCTAGACAGAGAGCAGCACGTGCTGAATATATCTATCCTTACAAATCTGACTTATTACATCCACATCCATCACTCATATAATTTCGAGTCGTTGGTTTCGGAGACTTCTGACTTCTAAATCAGCTAGTAACTGATGCATTTGCTTAAAATAACCTAGTCGTGGTCTATTTTTCAAGTGTTGTTGGCAAGTTGACCTTTATTAACGGCTAATGAAATAAAAATAATGGGGTATATTTCCAAACTGTGAGAAATTCTCAATTTGGATTATAAATGTAATGAACTCGATGTATCAATGATCAATGATCAATGGAAATCTTTTCATTCTGAATATTATTTCTCGCTGTCTTTCTGATTACATAATAATTCCGTTCTCATAAAACTTCAGCTTGTAATCAACAAAAAATTCAACCAAGCGCGATTTGAGGTCGTCGCTTATAGTGAAATCTGCACTACTTAAAAAGTTCTGGAAAGTTCGATATAAATTATAATCCGATGGTGTGGGGCGGGAACTGTATAGAGGGCGCGACACCATTTCCCGAGCAAGCTCTAATAACTTTGTAGGTATTGTCAAAAGAGTACAAGACCTCGAAATTTCCTAGCAGATTATGATATCTGTATGATATTCCAATTCTTGCATTTTATTCACCCTTCGTCATCATCATCTCTGCGCTTCTCCCATCTAGGAATAGAATTTGTTTTTCTATTGTTTTTTTATTTCCTTCACGCTATCTTAAACGCCTTTTTCCAAGACTGTTATGTCGTTCTTCACGAAACTTTTCCACCACAGTCTTGGTACCCTCTTCGCCATCGCAGTTCTCCGCGACTAGGTATTTCTATAAAAATATATCTGAAAATAAATTTGAGTATAACGTTTAGTTGGAAGCAGTTCAAAATATATCAAACGTCTGAATTCCGTCAAATCGACTGTATGATCTATCCTAATGCCAATAACATTTCGCTCCGATTGATGCTGATTCATCATGTTTGGACAACGTTCTACTTCGATCCATATTATTGTAGATGTTCCATTTATCATCGCACGAGGTGATTCATAACATGAGCGTTTCTATAATCTTTGGAACTAGTACCGCGGTTCAAATCTTGATGTTATATGAATTTTGTTTCAATAATTACTCACACCACCAGACATTTTTCATCTCATATGAAAGCTGTTTGGCTGTGAGAGTTATTATCGAGATTTTTATTAGTGCAAGACATGTTGGTTGGTTTTCAATTTATGTGTGCAATAAACAATACCAAAAATTACAACAAGGGTATAGTAGCGATAACAATTTGCGTAAAACCAAGTCACTCTCTAGCCAATCCATTGAGTTTTGTGTTTACGGGTATTCTCAATGAGAGCAAAAAATTCTCATCTTTCCACTCAGTAGCGTTTGTTTTATGTTATAGAAGTGATATATTGGTAAGCGTATAAAACGTTTAGCTACTTCGTTAAACATTCTTAAAGCAGCGGTAGCATATTTATTCAAATTCCGGTCTCGTACTAAGAACGATAACGGTGAAGGAAAATACCGTGTGCAATGCTGTCTAACTTATAGTTTTCTCTAACTTTGAAGTTAACTAACCCTTATCCAGAGGCAATCCCTGTCCTAGAGTGATTAAGAGAAATTAAGATAATTGTTTAAGTCTTTCTTCATAAGATCAATAACGCCATTGTCCTTAAGGACTTTACGCCACATCTTTTATATTCAGTTATGCGTCGTTGCTAAGTAACGTTAATAACCTTATAGTCATTGATGTTACCTCTAGCAAATTTTTCAGCATTTCTTTTTATTCCACCACTATCATCTACAAATTTTTCGTTAAAACTTTGTAAAACTGAGCACTTACTTTGAACACGCGAGTCTCTCGTTTGTGTCTGTTCACTGCATTTAATATTATTAGGGTTGCTAGTTCTTTGCTATTTTAAATTTTGTACATTTTCAGACAACGAATACTTGGAATGCAGCTATGCTTCTTTATTTTCTTTAAGTAGTTATACCACAAAGTACAGGTGAAACGGATTTTAAAGGCTCAATCTGTTAAAAAATGTATCCACTCTGCACGTCCATTTCCAATTTAGTGCATCCGATGTAGATAGGATTCTAACATCAAATTTCAAATGGTTTTTTTTTTATCTACGGAGGTACTTTATGACAACATAACATTTTCGCGTTAATCAACATTTGTAAGAACTGGAAGCGCATTTCGAAACTGTTGAGTTATACGAGTAAAGTAAATGGAATGGATTAAACATTTGAATCCTTAGTAAATTTAGTTATTTGTACGCATTTTAAATGAAGCCCTTCGCATTTTGACCGGATACCTATGGAAGTAGACTGCTTACACTGCCTCGTTGGTCGAGTGGTTGCAAGCGCGACTGCCGATCGGAAGGTCCAGGGCTCAAATCCCGGGTCGGGTACTATTGGATTTTTCTAATTTAGAATTTCTAGTAGTGACTCGGAGTCTGGATCTGTACCCGGTGTATGTCAATAGGCTCACCACCTATTCCACTGGAACTTAAACATAACTGGTGAAACGTGGGAGAGTACTACACTCCTCTGCCTACCTCTACGGGGATTACAAGCGTGATGTTACGTTTATGTTACCTATGGAAGTCCAGCGTGGAAACGTTATATAGATAGATGTTGTTCATGATTTTTTGAAATCAAAGAGGAAGTATTTCAATGTTTAGACCTTTTTCTTCAGTCAACGCACGTAGCAAATAAAAGAGTGGTCAACACGAATGTACATAGCTAATGGTGCAATTGAAGAAAATAGCATCGAAAATGATTTAGAAATTCTCTGTGCGGATTGGAGAAACATCCATTTTAGTATACATTGAAAAACTAATCTTCCTAGCATTTGTCAGCCCTGGGTTTAAAGCAAGCATGTACGAGTAAGTGTTCAAACGTTTCAAATTGCCCGAATGTTTCGTGATCCTCTATGTAACAGATAAATCTCCGTTTTCCGACGTTTCGTTCGTTTGCTTTTGCATAAGAAAACGAAGCTAGACTTTGCACAGTTTGTTTCTGTATGTTTTCCTTGTTATTTCAGTACAAGATAGGAGAATAGTTTTGTCACTTCAATGTAAAGTTTTGTGAACATTCCAGCGGTGTCTCGAGAGTTTTTTTTATGTTTTGTACTAAAACATTAAGTTTGTTAGTGGATGTTACTTTTAAACTAATCATACTAAAACATTCCGTTTGTAAATTTTCAAATTCTCATTCCTATTAAATTAATCTGATTTTTATCATTATTGTAATTAACGAGAACTACGCGAATAGCGTGTAAAATATCTTAAGTATAAGAATCTTAAGCCCTATTATTTTATTCGGCATCAGATGAAATGTAATCAAAATTTCATTCATACATTTTATTAATTGAAAATAATATCTTTCAAACAAATCAAGTAATTTAAAATTTAATTAATTTAAATTTGAAAGTCTAACCCAATTTAACTAAACCTTAATCATTTGTAGTTCTCTTGTATCCTACATCTTGTATCCTGTATAGCTGTATCCGGTGACAGCCACCCTGTTCCCTATCTAGCCTTATCGTGAGCTCATTGATGACTTGCGAAACCACATTTTATAGTTATGGAGATCCGAAATCGCAATCCTGTTAAAGCAACTGATCTAATCGTTCTTTACTCAAAATATTTGTAATATCTCTAAGCAGTATTATCGTCATAATTGTCATCATCCTCTTTTTTTTCATCTTAATCCTCATCCTTAGCTTAATATTCATTATCATCGTCATCGTCATAGACTTTTTTATAACACTGCAAGATATAATTATTACTATGCACGTGTATCGACGAAAATAATTTCCTATTATTTCCTTGCTAGGGAAAACACGTCTGCCTTCGAAGAACGCTCAGTATGTATTTATTAATTGATGCAGTTATGAATATTTATTGAGGCAGATACACGCCACTAACTCATCTTATTGAATTAAGTACATAGTAATAAGTAGGATTCATTTTTCATTCTGAGAATATACCTTGGGAAAATGAAATTGGCGAGAAAAACTGGTACGACTGTAACAGACACGATGTATACTTCGCTTGGTAAGATTTCAAAGGACAGTCTTTGACTCTTTAAGAGCCAATCGATTGCATGTACCGAGCAGTTACTGTATAAGTGGACTCAGTCGACGAGATTTCAATTTATTGCTATTTACATTTGAACGGAAAAATAGCAAAAGGAAAATAGAGAAGAAAGCAAAATGCGATGATACGAATTCCTACTACAGAGATGTACAACGTTTATTTTGGGAGATTAGGTGTCTGGTTACGACAGAACATTGATCTTAAGTGCCGGATGAGCGTTGCACGGATAAAACCGGTTCAAAATGTAGTATATGAGGTCCACGACAATACTAATAGTAAAACATGTAAGTTCACAAATATTTGTTGTACTAATTTCGCTTAGCGACAAATTTTACTTTGTTTAATTAAAGCCCAAAGTATAGTGTATATGTATCAGAAACTATCGTATCATATCATCATTATGGACCTACTGTCCTTGTCTTATCACTTTTAGCTTGTGCCTGCAGCCTTTCGGAAATCATCATCTCAGATAGCTACTTCATCATATTTTATTATATTATTATATTATCGCGCCAGATACCTTACAGAGTAGACAATGAGCAGGGACTGTTAATTATCCCCGCCACCATTATATACTGTATACATATGCACATCATGTATTGGCTTCTATGTTCTTTATTAAAATATTACGGTCAGTTAGTTATAGAGGGAGTTACTCACTGAGCAGTCTCTTAATTTCTCTTTGTGACATTAACACTAGTAATCAAGACCTTTACCCGATTTCTGTTAACCGCCGGTCTTGAGGACCGTATATACCTACAGAGGTCGGCCACAATTATTCTATTATGGTCCCAATTGCTCTTGATTTCCGCCCGTCTCCATTCCGTTCAATTAATGGTTCCCGGTTGACGTGCCTTGTAAGCTGAGAAATTAACAGATTTAGATAAAAACAATTGAATTAAAATTTAGTAAAAGAACGTCATAAGCCTAACTATGATATAATATCATAAAACAATTAAAACTGACTGCATAACATTTCTTCAATATTAGTCACGAATAGTCATTCATGAATAATGTGCAAGAAATAACAAGAATTAGAGATTCGTTGTTACTTGAGATTAGGCTGAACACTAATAGATTGAACAACTAACCTTGGAACATTCATAGTATTATCAGGTTTTTTAACTTGGAACTCCTAATAGAAGCTCAGGGTCTGGATTTGTTCTATATATGACAATAGGGTCACCGCATTCCATAGCACGAATAACAATATCAAGTGAAACGTTAGAGAACTACATTCCTCTGCCTACGTCTTTGGGGCAATGCAAGGGTTATTTTATATTATTAACATTGGATAAATGTACATAAATAAACTAACTCTTGTACACTCTGATGCCCGTATATCCTGTCCAGCACGTGCGACGGTTCACGTATTCTAATATGGCTGCGACCCAAACATGTAAACGTATCCACCACCAAGTATTCATACCAGAATATGTCAAAAAACCGATAGTAGCAAAAATTATTAGGATGATGGTAAACACTCGTAGTTTTTTATATTATATCATAACATCACGCCTGTACTTCAGCGAAGGTTAGGTAGACAAGTGTAGTAATCCCACTTTTCACTAGTTAATAGGTACATAACCCTACCTACTAGCGGACGACCGAATGTATATTATATTGCATTAGTGAAATATTGTTCTCATAATAATGATGTATCATCTTTCTGAGAATAAATTCTTTAAACCTA
>DWME01005084.1:0-15396 GCA_018244795.1 Parelbella ahira ahira | reverse complement strand
TGATCGTTGCCCGGGGTGCGCCAGACGTACAATCTCAGTAGGTACGTCGCTCGGGGAGGCTCCTTTCATGCACCCCAATTCCACGATTAATACACAGTCCGTATCAGACAAATTTTCAAACACACAGTATCAGGAAGAATTTGGTTGTCCATAAAACAGCATTTATTAATAGTGTTTAAACACCGGCTGATAATAGTGACACCGTAATAAAAAAGAAATTTAAGTGATATTTGGAAAATACTTTAAGTAAGGTTGTTTTATTGGTTTTAATCTACGGCTTTCATCTTGCACAGAAAAGTTGTATACATTATCTAAAAATTTTATATAAAGGTATTTGCATAATATGTTTATCGTCAAAACCAAGGTAATTTTTTACTCATAAATTGGTTCTACAAAATTGCTTCCTAGCAGCAAAAATTAATTGAAATCTGATGTGGTTGATAAATTGAGAATGAATTTATTAGTTTTAGTATTTTATTTACATTATTTTTATTTATTTTACTTTTAATATTTAGCATGGAGCGTATTTAGCATTATTAGCGAATGCTTTGTAAAGTATAAAGGGTATCGGATACAAAACCGGAAGTAGTAAATAATTTCAAATTTTTCGAAGAAATGTCATAGGCAAAGGTGTTAATTTTGGTTAAGGAATCGACTCTACTCAAACCATCGAGTTAGCTAAGGATATGGGAAAACTTCTCGCTGTTTTCCGGGAACGTCCTCCAGCTTCGCCACCCACATTAAGCAGTCATTACCCGTAGGTATAGTTAAGTAACTGTCGTTAAACTTTATCGGTGTTTTTTGAGACTTGAAAACATCCAACAGATTAACTACGCTCCAAGTATCGTAAAAGGAAATTGAATGGCATTTTATTTCATATATAGAAGACATGTTACTACTATGTAGTAACTACATACTTCAAGGATTACTTGTGACGTCTTTGATCAAAAGCAAAGAGTATTTTAGCAAGTGTTATCATAACAATAGCATAATTATAATTATTTTTATAACAATTTTAATAATAATTGCTCAAGTGTTAAACTGGTACAGATAGCTGGAACGGTTTGATTCAATGGACACTGGAATATTTGCAATAAGATCAGTTGAAAGCGACTAGAAGAACACTCAGTCCAGCTGTGATCGTTCCAATTCCCATAAAGCTGATGGCGATTAAATCGGTGTCATTGAAAAAGTTGCTTCTTTTAATCTACGCAGCGACCTTTAGCTCATGAGTGAATAAAATACATACTTATAAATGCAATGGAGAAAACTAGAAAGCGTTTTCAAACAAAGTATAGAAGTAATTACGTAAATCACACGTACAGACGAGCTGTAATATACCTACAGAAAACGTGTCTGCAACCACTGACTATTGCATACAAAGAGTGCACTTGCGCCGTTTCTTCCGTCGCCTTTTAAATAATACGAGAGGACTAGTAATGGGAACAAATAGCTACAAGTATGTTTTAAACAGTTGACTTACTTTTCTACAACACTGTATCTTCAGTCCGATAGTTAGATCTCCTAAACAGCATTAACTAATGATAAATAATGGATGTTTTAGAATATTCTATCCCAAGTAGAAACGAAAAGACATAAATTGGATTAATTTTTTATCTTACTTAGGTATATGAGGTTACTATTCTGTTTTGCTACCGGTTACATTTAAAAAGCTGACTCATTGGATATCTTTCTTAACGCGCGGTTCTCTGGTTTCCTGTCGACTACACTGACGGCAAACACCGACGCGAGTAATATCGACAGAATAATGCCGCCCGTGTGTACACACACTGTGGAACATAAGTTCACTTGTTAGTTCAACGACATCGAGCATGATTAGTATTTAATGTTCTATTGATAGACAGATTATTATTTGTCCGTGATTGATTTTTTCTCGAAAGCATCGTACATGTTCTACCAACGTCTAACTATCGGTGAGATATAATAGCAAAAGAATTATGAATTGATTGCAAAATATACCTTAAGCTTTAATAAATATTTTACATTATAGAATACATTATTTATAGTACATAGTTAATGGTGTAATTTTAATTTCAATTCGCTAATAAAATTACGAGAATCTGATGACTATAGCCACTATAACAGATCATTAATTATTATTACAAATAGTAGTGGGCCTAAAGTTGAACCTTGCTGCATTCCTATAGACAAAGGAGCTGACAAAGCGTTTAATAAACCTCTTAAAATAATGCAAATTATCCGATCAACAAAGCATCAAAAATAAATCTAAAATTATGACAATAGGACTTATAGGTAACGTTAATTCGCTACAAGATTGTACGAGAATATTCAATTATTCGTTACTTATTCGACTAAATACCTAACCAATACAATACTGATTAAAAACACATTCTTGCTTCTACGGCATTTGATATTCACCTATTATACTTGTATATATATGTAGGTGCGACCGGCAACTAGAACGAAACACAAGTTGTTATTATAACAGGGGCTTTGTAGTAGAAATTAATTTAATACTGTAGCCTCAGGCGAACCATACACACGTTCTAGCGCACCAATTGACTAACATTATATTGTTTTACGTTATGGTTATGTCTTAAACCATATTTATCGTAGTCTCGAATCTATAATGCTATGTCACAACTGTCGAAGTGACAAGAAAACGTTTCTACAGGTGACATGAAACGTTATACTAGCAAACGGTAGTCACAGCGGATAACCGTTTCTATCTGAAGATCTTCTTCGTCACGATCCAGTCGTGGTTCCGGTTAAAGCATTTATTAAATTCAAGAATCACTAACGATGTCTTCGTTAGTGGCTATTAAATTTAATATATAGGTACATATTGTCGCATCTACTTCCAATACAAGTAAAAAAATGTAATTAATTCGTTCCTCAGAAAAAAAAATGTAGTTCTTATGTTATCATCAAATACACCACAAGTGTACTATCTACTCGAGGTACTCTTGATATTACCTTCTTTTAAGTATCTTTAACTGTTTTTGCTGGGGGCATAGAATTAATTTTAATCCATATTCCACTAGGATTGTGCCCAGATTTTGTGATATGGCCAACCGTTATCCGGCTGCAACCTTGTTGTTTATCCCACTGCCGGGCTCGGATCCTACCAACCTCAGGTAACCTGGAACGTGTTACACCACACTGCTACAATGCGAATTACTTATGGATTATCATCTAACAATGAATAGTTGAAGTAGATTGACAATATAGTTTTGTAATAATCGTTGATCCTCATATGTTTTGCACCTGCATCAATAATAAAAATGTTTTCATATTCAAATACACATACGTGGGCGTACAAAATCTTACAAAGTAGGCAAATGTATTTCCAATTATAATTAACCGCGGGAAGCCGAATTAGGCAATTGAATTTTAAATGAAGAAACATAAAAAAAATATTCTCACAATAAAATCTTGTCATGCATATTAATAACTTCACGGTTGGTGTAACATCACCTTATTTTCTTTCATGATTTTCATTCTGCTACTATATTATTATATGCTAACACTAGATTGTAGTATGAACAAGTATTATATGTTACAAACAATAGTATAGATGTATGTACATATGTACATGTATATACATAATATTTATAATAATTATTATTATTTTTATATACATAGGAACGAACAAATAAAAACTTTTCATATTAACTGTTTATTTTTGCCAAATTTCTTCTATTAACATCAGAGAAATCAAACATTTCCTCGTAGCGTTTATATTTTTAATCGCCTTTGTAGCTTACACGTTCACGAGGGAACCAGAGACGGTAGTCAAAGGATGACTTGCGCTATGAAAATAAATGTAAATTGACGAGATATGTCTGAGCACGACATATTATTTGAAACTTTCCATACGTACAATGAAATGGAAAGCACGCTCCATCTGTATTGTTAACTTCGAATAACTCGCGATGGAAATGAGCCGTTTGAAGTGAAAAGTCGCTTGACACGTTTCGAAACGTCGGCCCTACCCGGCCCGAAGGACCACACATGGAAATTCAACAGCTAACATATTCTTAGAAAGTAATCTCTTAAAGGTCAATAACATTTTAACTAGGGCTACAGAATACTTGTATAATTAATAAAATAAACAATTAAGAATTTATCAAACTTCTTTATTATGGTTTCTGTTTAATTGATGTTCCCTGAGTATGAAATTGTTGAATGAATAAATTTTGTTATACTGACATATTGTTAATAAAAATAACGGTTTTCATTATAGCTTTATAGATGTACTTACATACATCTAGAAGAATACCATATTTATAACGTAGAAACTATGAACACATAAATAAAATTACTAGTAAATAGACACTACGATCGAAATTAATAGAATAAATTATTAGAACCGATGTACACCTTAATATAAGACCATAATAAAAAGCAGCATCGTTAAACGCATTGAGATAAAAAAGAATTAATTTTAATTCATTCTCACCTGAACAATAAAACCCGAAGGTTTCCTCAAAGACATTACATTCACATCTCAATAACTAGATTCGAAAGATTTCGACATATCTTCACGCTTTAACAAACGGTTCATACGACCGGAACTGGTAGCAATTACCAATGTAACACAATCGACATTAAACACGACAATATCTCGATTTCAAGCCGCGACGTTGCGAGTTTGCATACAATCGCGTGATTCCGCTACATACATGTACCGATACAGTCGATTAGCTGCAATTATCCGGTTTAATTACAACGTGACGGGAAAAGTCAAGTCAAGAATGAGAATTGTGTTAACGTGGCAGGTCACTGGCGGCTGCGAATGGGAAAATTTTCATTGTCATTTAATTCTCGAATAAATTGCGACGTAATTCTGCATGTCATATTTGAGGATTACTTTTTTTCTTTACAAAATTATGTGTGTTTAAAAATTAAAACATCAACTGCTGTAACTTTAAGGGAAAATGTCCTGTGAAAACTCATAAATCTTGAGGTCATTAGGGTCAATTTTAAATCAGCTCTCGTATCCTCCATCTTTAGCTTTTCGCACTAAATCCTTGCCATTCACTTTCTAGGACTCTTCAAAATATGGGTGAATAGATTGTTCCTAGGAAAGCGTGCTCCATCTTAGGTTTACGTAAATACGAGTAACTTGCATTCTGTATCGACGGAATAAAAATAAAAAATACAGCCGGAAGAAAAGAATACATTTTATTCAAATCGAGTTGCAGGAGTTGGAATCACAATAAATAACTCCTGTTCAAACACGGCAATGATAATTAGTAATTACCATGTCAAGCGACGCGTAGGACATACATATGTACATATAGTTAACAGTCAGATTGAGATAACTCGCATAGAAGAGACAATTGCTCACATGCTTTAAAATAACAATTGAACTTGTCACCGTCCAAGTAAACATCGGCTCACCCTTAGGCCCAGTATTTAAAATCTGAGTCAGGGGCTATGAGTTTGATCTCACCTAGGATAAATATTTGGGTGACAACCTAAAAAGTAACATTACGCCTATAATCCCCAAAGATGTAAGTAAGAGGAGTAAACTAGAGACTCACGTTCACTAGTTAAGTTTAGGTCCCATCATCGAATAGGTGGTGACTCTATTGATTGCCTACTTGATTAATAAGCGTATATATTATATTATTCTTCTGTGTTCATCGCTCTTCATACTTACACGTCGTATTGGGTTAAATAGGTGAGATTTGGTCTCGGATATTCATGAAAGTTTGAGTACGAGTAACCCCTGCAATAATATTTTCTATAACTAGTAGTTTTACTTGTAGTAGCCGCTTATTGATCGATTACACTCGCACATAAATTAGTCGCATATTAAATAGAACTAAATGTCTACGAACTGTAACATAATAAGAATCTTCGTCAACCGCAAACATCTTATTTACAAACTACTTCGCTGCTACATTTAGTCAGACAAAGATTATTTTAATTAGTACTGTAAAAGCTCACCACTCACCAACCAACGATCCCTGATCCCGACCACTGCGATAGCAGCGTATGGACCAACAAAAAAACTACAATTATAATTAACTACAACTACAATTATAATCGCCTCTACTATAGTACCTAAAGTCACAGACAATTGATTTTCTATCGACTAAAACATCACGTATTTTACTGTGGTGTCAAGCTCTTTGATTCTTTAGTTTATTTACAAGAGAATCGTAGGAAAGTTGAGCCGTTCCAACAGAGACGGCCCGCTGGGCGAAGCACAATGAATCGTCGGAATAAGCGCAGTTACGACGGCCGAAACTATGAAGTGTTTTTCTAAAAGTCGTTACGATCGGTCGTACAAACTAAATTAGGTACCAGATATTTTTCCTTAATTCGTAACTTTTGTAAACTTAAACTTACGTTGGTATTTATTATATATGCACGATTATAAAGATTGTTTCGAATGCCTCACATTATGTATACACCTATGTATATTTGGATCCAAGGAACCAAAAAAGAACATACATACAATCTCATGTACCTACTTATTTGCTATATTGCATGAAGTGAAATATATAAAATATCGTGAAAGGCCTCTACTGTCTACTGTCAAATAGTTTTACATTTTTTTTTATTATATAAAAGGATTTTTTGTTTTTATTTTTGCTTGAAAATATAAACGCTCAGCTTTTCTGATTTTCCATTACTTTACATTTTATAACCTAAATTACAACATAAACTTATACAGAAATTAATCGGTCTGCCACATATGCCACGAAATTAAATCCATTAAAACACATAACAGTATTTTAAACATTCAAATTTTAATCTTACTCCTATTTGAATAGTAACTATAATTAAATATCAAATATTAAATGAATAATAGTTTTTAAGGCCATAAATATAACCGTACGTACGTTTAATATTGTAAATATAACATCTTACATACGGTAACAATGTACCTATATGTATATGACGTGAAGAATACAGTTGTAGTGCAAAAAGTCCCCCTGGCTAGAATCACAATATCTTACCCCATCCCGTTACTAACGAGTCTACTAACGACTGCGTCTATCCCACCATACGTCTCAAACGGAATTAATTACGTGACATCAGCTTCAACCGTTAACTATGACTTTATAACCTTAGCACAGTAATGTTAAGCGACTGACTAGAAAAAATGGAGTATCATTAACAGTCAAGGTTAAATAACCAATTTCTTAAAGAACCCAAGTGTAGGTTCTTAATGTTGAATTTATATCTGTGTTCGTATCGAAAATGCTAGATACACACAAATGGTACACAAATAATAGGCGCTATAATGCTACAGATATAAAATAAACATTGCTAAATTGGGTTTAGTTACGGAACCCTAATAAGCAGGTGTCGTCTACAGTAAGCGATATACATAGTGTTGTCACGAAACAAAATGAACAAGGTCGGAAACACGGTCACCTCTTTTCGTGTTCAACTGATTCGGCAACTGAGAAGAGTTTATTTATTTTGCCGGTTTAATGGACCCATTTGTTTTATTGCGCTTGTTAATCACTGTTTCTGTGAGGAATAGGTGAAATTTATACAGATAAATGATCCAAGATTTTGATTAACAATAAGTACATAGATCATGTACTGACTAATGGGGAATTAGAAGTCTCCGAATTTAGTGATTGACAAATGTAAATCACGTCAGATCTCTCTACAAGTATATTTGGCACTCGGTATCTTCTGCCTACCCGTGAAGGAGCGCGTAAAACATATTTTGATCTTGTCAAGTTTGTCAATGTACTAAAACAACGAAATAATAGAATACAACATTTTTCAATTTGCTTTGATTTCACCGGAAACGTGCTGACGTGAATAGAGTCAACTTCGGATCCACAGTCAGATAATGTCAGAGATATCATCTAACGATAGTGACATATACTTAAGATGAGCTAGATTTTTTTTGCTGTATCTATTTTCGTAAATATTATACCTACATGAGGCATTATCCTTTTGACAATTGATATGATAGAAAAAATAAACGCATAAGATATCGAAAATTAGTCTTATTCTAATTTCTTCCTTCCTTAAACCTTATTGTATTTTATTTATGATCCTTTATTTATGATCCCATTCAAAACGTAATTTTTAATTTATAGTGCCTTAAAAGTCATTGGTTAAGTTGTACTGTTTGTATGTTTATTTAATATAACTTCGATGCTTCTTCTAATATGTCATGGACTAATGTAAATAACTTCTTATTTTCTTATTCGTCATTATAAAAACAGTAAATCTCTTACACAAATAATCACTACGTTTAATATTTCAAAAAAGGAACGTAATTAAAAAACGAATCTTTATATTTATAACAATGAATTAACGCTACACGTATAATATAATTAGTAAACATTAATGTTAGTTATTAATGATATGTTTATGAATTATTCATTGAACGAAATTTGTGTTAACGAATACTAAAACCACTTCCAGGTCAAATTAGTGTTGGAACTTCTCGTATCTAGTGGTCTATGCACACGAATCTCGAGTTAGATAAGATCTCGTATTACGACACCACCTCACAATAGAATCGTAGCGTTTACGGCTCTACTTGCGCAAAATTAGGAAGTGGTATCTGAATGTATTAAACGTATAGATACGCACCATGTTGATTTAACATAACATCGCGCTTATTCCCCGAAGAAATAGGCAGAGGAATGTCGTGCTCTCCCTTGATTTACCTGTTATGTTATACGCCCCACTGTGGAATAGGGGTTGCGCCTCCTGCTATACAGCAGGCACAAATCCAGACTTTCTGGCGCTACTATAAATTTTTAATAAAAAAACCCAATCGTACTCGACTCGGTCGAACCCAGGACTTCTCGATCAGCAGATGCACTTGCAACCACTAAAACAACAAGGCTCGAGTGTTCATCATCATCCCTGCCGTAATGTTCCACTTATGAAGACAGGTCACTTAGAATAAGCTTAAACTTTCTGCGCTACACAAGCGTTAGATTTTTAATAATGATTAAATTACTTAGTAATTTTCCATCTTAACTTTTTAAAATATTCGGTATATATTGTGGTTTGAATTTGAATGAAAGTTAAAAGTACATCCTACATATGTAAATTAGATCGTCTGATATTTATCTGAAATGTTGAGATCAACATTCTATCTGATACTAAGTAGGTATTCAAAATGGAGATACACAAATTGAAATTCATGAGTTTGAAATCATAATTCAATTTTTTTAACACAAATACTACAACTATGTATTACGCCCCACCACTGCAACTGCCTTCAACTGCAGTAAGCCTGAAGAATACTCTATCAGACAGCACTAAAGCGGAACAGGTGTTTAAGTAACTCTTTTGTTTTATTTATAATAAAAAGATATATGTTAACGGACAGATAACATATTTGAAGTTTATTAAAAAAAAGAGCAACAAAATCTACTATGTCACTTCTTATTTTTTATTAAATATGAACTTAACCTGCAACATAAAGCTTTCATAACATACATACAATAAAAAGTTGCAACATAAAGCTTAAAGTACTTCAACATGCCTTAACACCTGGTCTACTAACCTCCGTAAGGGGAAAGAAGACTAGGCCGGCAAGTACGTGGGTAGGTGGTATCGGCTGCATCGGTACCCACGCGGCGCAACTAGCGTCGCAGCATGAAGATATTCGACAATAGGTGTTATCTGCCTACCCTGTAAGGGACCTACCGTAATAATATAATAATAGTTACTGATATAATAGTAAAAACCTTCGATTTAGTATTGAAGATGAGAATTTAAGTAAGTATATGTATACTAAAAAGAACGCTTGTGATCCCCGAAAAGGTAGGGCAGAGGAGTGTAATACAATACCAAGTTTTACCGGTTACGTTTACGTCCCATGAATCACGTGTTGAGCCTATTGCCATACACCGGGCACAGATCCAGTCTCCTGCCAATATTAGAAAATTTGACAAGTAAATCTAAGTTAAAAAAATCCCGACCCGGGATTTGAATCCAGGATCGCTCGATCTGCAGTCGCGCTTGCAACCTCTCGGACAACGAGGCGGTAAACTAAGAAAAATAGATTTTTACATTTCTATCCAAAATATGTGAAATACAAGGTATTCTGTGGTTACGCAACAGACTGACTTAAAAATAGAAACCTGCCAAAATAGCAATAAGCTACGGAAATATGCGCAACATGCAAATGCATGCAAATACGCATTTGCATGCATATAACATTTGCATATAATCCGCTTTAGATATTGTTATACAGGGCGCCGAAAAATTGGGTCCAACATTATTGACCTTAACGAGAATTCGACCCGGTGTCCACATCGACCTTACACTTTCAAATTGTTACTATGAATGACTACGAGCATGTAAGATAACTTTCTCTGTTCCGACCGATCAATGACGTCTCTATAGATGGTCTGGTCTGTCCAGTATTTATCGTTCCAATATGGAGCGGTTTTGAAAATGATTTCGCTGTTTAAACACACATAAATAGAAAAATATGTGTAATATTTTTAGAATATTTTGGTTCATTAAGATCGAAGTAATCTGATGGTATTTTTTTTAAGTATGCAAATGTTAATATTGCTTAATAAAGAGGGAAGTTTTCAAAACGAAAAAGATTTTTTAATCGTTTGGTCATTTTGTGTTTAACAACAACGTTATCATACTTTATGAGAACATAGCAATGAGGTTTTTTCTCGTGTTCGTATAAAATCGAGATCCATTTGTCATTCCACTGTTGGAATATGGGTCTTCTCTCATATTGAGAGGGTTGAGGCCATAGTCTGCCACGCTGGCCAAGTGTTCGTATAGTTAAATATAATTGGACCACGTGTATTATAAATACAAACGAATAAGTTTTCATGCACTTATTTTAAAAAACCTTGAGTAGTATCACAAACAAGTAACGATTAGGTGACCAAAGTGGATTATACGACCTCGCCAAGTATGGGGCCTGTCGTGGTAGTACCTAAGTATAATCTTTTTCTGAGGGGGAGCAGAAAGCACTGAATGCCAAATATACCTTTTAAATAGACCTGACCTGCTTCTACATGTTATTCTCGTCATACACGTGCGCCAAATCCCATAAAAGAGATAATTTATTAGTGGCTATAGAACACCAACTGAATGCTAAAGTTGATATAATCCATAATGCATTTTTAATTGAGCACAATAAAAATTGTATAAATGGATTATAAAGTAAATGAGCTGCGCTGTTACTAAGGACAGCATTTTCAGGTGCATTCCTTAGAAGAACGGTTTACACCTTCATTTTCCATTTTTAATTTCATTTCGTGTGACGCCACAGCGATTGTACTGTTCACGAGTGCTGGCCATTTGCGTTCTAACATGAGTCCGACGCGGGCGTACCAACACTCACTAACATCGCGAGTCAGCGTTTAGACATCGCGGTTTAGCGGCAAAACGCACGTTATTTTAGTTAATGGCGTAACGTTTACGCCTAAAGTTAAGTTACCCCGTCGTATCTCGAACGGATTGTTTGATTGTTTTTGTTCTGACTTGTGGAGTTTGGCGGAACAGGATGGACTGCCATTAGCGAAAAGGTAATATAATGTTTTTGCTTAATTAACCCTTTTTTATATTTCATCCTAATGATAATACAGTGAATTTGAAGCAACGGATTATATGCATTGTTAACTCGTTTTTGTATACGATTGTACGTACAGAGTAAACAGACTTGCGTACGCGCGTTTATTTTTTCCTCTCTGTAACAAACTGCGTTTAAATATTTCAATATTATATTCAAGAAACTCTCCGAAACACGTGAATATTTATTATATGTAATTATAATTTTAATCTATTGCGATTTCATATCGTTAGAGAGTCACACTTTTTTATTTCCAAACGTACATACTTATAACAATAACTGCTTCTTGAGTTATCTTCGCGTAGGTATTTACAACAATCTCATTTAGTCTGTCTTAATTAAATGTAATGGATTGCTTAAATAAAAAAAAAAACTTTCAATACGAATTATGAGAATAAAATAAACGGCAAAATTGTATATATTATTTAAACAATGTCAAAAGATTTAAATATTCACTTAAAGTAAATATTAAATATTCATTTCAGTATATTAGAAATTAAATTTACAAAACACATATCATAAGAACAGTCAGTAATTCCCACACCGATTTAGGAATATGAGTAACTTGTTTTTTAACCAATATACACCTATGACACTATAGACAACTTAATTATGAGACTCTTTATATGTCTCTGTGTTTGTTTCAAGAATTGTATGTCTGTTAAAAATATAAAATTATACCTGTATTATAGAATACAATGAATTAAAATTCAAACAAGATGACCATCAAATGCAATACCGAATCAATTATATTTATGTAATAAAATCAAGTGAATATTTACACTATAGTGTTATCTCTACATTTAAGTAAGGGATAAGACGGTGTGTAAATCATATATGCGCTACAGGTTTGTTAATATTAAGATTTGGTTTTTTAATATAATATTATAGAGTACATATCACAGAGATATTTTTTTAATAATAATACATACGTAGAAAATAGAATATATAAATGAAAATTTCCATATCATTGTTGACCAATAATATATCTTTCGTAAATCGTACTGAGGTTCGTCCAATTGTTACAATTTAAAAATATGAAGACTTTTCGAACATAAACACTCGAAATTATCAACGAGCAATTGCTATTTTTTAGCCATTATACGTTCTGTCTCTTTCTATCATGTATTAGAGGTATTGAGAATGTACACGATAAACTCATCACAGTTTAAAAAAAAGTCTAATAGTTATAAGTAAAGAAGATACAGTAAGCCAAGCGTAACCGTGGCAAAGATAAAATATATTCACAAAAAGTTTAATAATAAAATTCGATTGTACAAAAAACGGGTCCGTCCGAAAGCACCTGTAGTGTAGAGTTCAGTAACATTAAATGACAATAGAACAGAAACAGTTTTGAATTATAAATTTTATTTTATTAAAAATAAAATTTGAATTTTTACGGATTAAGTTCACTTTTATCAAAGTTAATAATTTTGGAACGAAAAGACGATAATAAAAAAACTATTAAAAGCTTCACAATTTGTCTTTGTGATAACAGAATTCTTAAATTTGATTACTGAAGAAGGCGTGTGGTTTTCTTTATACATTTTTAATAGCTTACCCAGCAGGTCCGACGGCCCAGAAGTTGATATTACAGATCGTGTCAAAAAATCGTATTATCTCGTGAACCAAGAGTGTAAATCTACAATACCAGTGGTCTAGTCTAATTTCTAAACCGACTTTTCATATGAACTTTCCAATATCCTTTCCCTATTTTACCCCCATAAGAGTAAAATTTTCGAAATTCACTTCTTAGTGCACACTTAGGTCATTTAAGGAAACTTTACCTATGCCAAATAAATATTTCTAGGCTCAGCGGTTTTAGGTCAGTCAGTCGAACATTTTCTGCTTTGATATATTATATTTCATTCAGTGACAGTTTCAACACAAACATGATACATTATCTTTCTTTCTTTCTTCCTTTCATTATCTATCTAACCCATTAAGAAAGACCGAATGTGTCTGTTGGCAATTCTACGAAATATAGCAAGCTTTGAAACAAAAAAAGGTCAACCAGAACACTAATAAACAAAATTCATGGGTATATCAATGGTAACTGTCCCATTATTTACATGGGTACACTATGAGATATATGTACATATAGTATATTAATATATATATACATATTTATAGTAGGTAATAAATTAGTAGGTAATTAAACGTAACTGGTGAAACGTTGGAGTGTACTACACTCCTCTGCCTACCCCTTCGGGGATTGCAGGCGTGACTTTACGTCTTTTGTTACGTTTATAGCAGGGAATCAATTTTTAGACGCTCGTGTAACGACAAATTCATTTTCGGTTTTTTGATCAAAATTTTCAATCAGATTAAATATAACCACCCAGTCAATTTCATATAATTAAACATTATTTCATGATATTGATAAATACGAGTAAATAATTATCATTAATCATCACTAATTGGATACAATTCAGTAAAAACAAAAGTTAATTATGTGAGTACCTAACAAGAAATACTTGATTTATTGGCACAAATATGAAATGCTCCATATGTTGCGCAAAATGATATCATCACTATTTATTTCCATTTCTTTTAGAGAGTAATTTGTTTCAAAGAATTTCAAAACAGAAATCCAATAACAATATAACATAAAATGATGTCATAGGTTAGCTTACACCGAAATCTTAGTACACTTTCTTTCGTACTAATAGCTACATGTGTAAGCTAAATAAAATATGTGTACTTACAAAAGTGAGTTAACAAATTTGGGCACATAGAAAGCGAAAAAAAAAATATTTATCATGCTATAAAAATGCATCTTGTCCGACCGGCCAGTGCTGTGGCCTAGTTGGCGACCCGACGGACAAGTACTCCGTTCGATTACCGGTTCGGACAACCATTTGTTTACAATTAAAAACACACGTTTCCTTATGATAACAAATGGATATGTCAATATAATTTAGATGTTTCATTGAAACGTTCGAATTAATTGATTATCCAAATTAGTTAAAACTTTGCAGACGTATACAATTTTATTTGGAGATAATTTTAATATGTTATCGTTTGGAAATGAAATAAGATTATATTAGCAATTATATATAATAACAAATGTAATTTAATCAATACGAATAGTACTGCAAATTTTAGCAATTCAATGGTCATAAAAATGCTCATAATAAATTATATAACCGGATTCAGTGTGCTCATAATTATACAGTTCATAAATTGCAATAAATTATTGCAATTATTATAGAGGTATGTGTACGTGTGTATTGTTTCCTATACATATATTACCTGTAGGTATGTAATTGTAAAAATAAATTATGAAGAAACATTTTATTGCGTTATTTTATTCATTTTTATTATTCTATTTTATTACATTTTATTTTTTCCCATGAAACGTATAAATTATACGACCATAGAATATAAAAACAGGAATAATATTCAAATGATTAATCCCAAAGTGGCTTTATCTGCAGTGTTTACAAAACGGGTAAACTTATTTTGTTGAAATTTTTTTCGGTGACAGTCCTACAATATAACCATTGGAAAATGATTACATTCAATATATTAATTCATCTTCTGAATGATTGACAAAAGGGTCGAAAAGTGTCTAATCCCAGGTTTAGAAAATATTCGAATTTTAAATGTTTAACCGGTGTTCTATCTGTATCCTATTTTTTATACTATGTTACATTGTCTTTAATCTGTATTCGGTTAGGATTTTGTCCACGATATAGTTTTTTAATAATGTTATATTTTAATAATAATGTTATATTTTAATAATAATGTTAGATTTTAATGACAGCAGTGATAGCCTAGTGGTTAAGAATTCAGCCTCTCACTCCGGGGGTCCTTGGTTCAAATCCCAGGTCGGGTACTATTAATTTTTTAAC
>DWME01005083.1:0-15397 GCA_018244795.1 Parelbella ahira ahira | reverse complement strand
GCAGCCAGCCGGCGCCCGCCCCGCCGCCCGCCCACGCGCTGCGCCGCCGCGCCGCCGCCATGCCCGACTGCAGGGCACTCTGGTACCTGGGGAGACATCACACCATCTTTATACTGGTAAGTTGTACTCTTGGAGGTAGCAAATCTCTATTTAGAAAGTATTTAGTAAACAACGAGTGCGTAAAATATTTGTTTTTATATTTACTTACATATTGTATGCTAATGAAGTTTTTAGTACAAAAATTCTGTTGTGTGAAAAACCATAGTCTGTATGACTCAACTGCTGGAGTTGAATATTTTGCAAATAATCCGCGTCTGATAAATCGGCTATAAATTTAATTGGATATTCGATTTGCATTCGATGGATGAATTTGGATTTGAATATTGGATATAAATTAATTATATTATGACATTTCTGAAGAAGAAATAAACGCCATTTCCACGTCACACATCAGGTTGAATTTGCTTATCCAAGTCATAAGGCACCAACTCACCTTTCCACCTCTTGATTCTCTCCAGCATATGCCCTGACAGTTCGTATCGCGGCCAGTGCCTGTTCCACCACTCTCCCAGCTATTCCATATGCTTCCACTTCTTCCGAGGAACACTTCGTTTGGTACTGGAAACAAAAAGCAATGGCGTCAGTGATGATATCACGTAATTGTCATCAGTAACCATTAATGTGTTCTCAACTGAAGACGAGTCAAAGAGACTAAAATAATAAAATAAATTGCCAAAATGTATAAGATCGTCAAAAAATATAGGACAAAGATACTTCTGTTACATTTAGGACATAAATTATATTGCACTAGGATGCACTAGGAATGTTTTGTTACTTCAAATGAACCAATTGCCCATTACAATAGATACCTTTGCGACAGTGGCAGCCACTAGCAAAGCGAGTGGGACCAGCGCCAGACCAGCAAGAGTCAGCTGCCAGCCGTGGACGAGGGCTATGGTGGACGCGAGGACCACGCTGCCACCGAGGTAGGAGGTCATGGCCACGTGCTCGCCTACTCCTTGACGGAGTTTTTCTGTGTCTCTATTGAAATGAAAATGTATTAGAAACCTACTAACACAATTAAATATTTTTATGGATGCAAATTACGAAATTTTAAGTGTTTATACCCACTCATCACCTACTGTTAGTAGTTCTGAAGCCTTGGCATGATTCAATAGAAAGCCTTTTGATTACTCTTATTGTTTTGACAGTAAAAGTTCTTTTAAGTTTGGATTACATGTAGTCTAACATCTCGTCTGTCTCAATTTAAGACCCTACAATTATTCTTTTTCGTAATAGTCAGTTGATTCCTAGCCTACCCGATGTACTGCCCAAGATTTTGGTGATTATCCATCACAGACAAAGCTTAAAGAAGCGTTTGGCTAGCGTTTAGACGCATTTCTTTGTTATCGTGTGACCAGGGGGCAATGTCAATAAGCATAGTACACGCTGAATGGTGAAAATCTAAATGACATAGGTCGCAAATGTATTTCTACAATTTTCGTCAAATTTCCTTTATCTACGACCGCAATCATTTCCACCAGATTACTATCAAATTTGAAGCCTAAAAAAACTGATACCTAAACTAATAACAATTCCAAGATTTTCTGAAATAGTATCGCTTCTGTATCATCACTTATTAAAAAAGTTCATGCCTGTCTGACGATATATGTATATCAACAAAAGCAGTTATATGTATATAAGTAGTAGTTATCAAACGATCCATTTGTTTAGATAACCAAAAAATGATTCTTACTCTGTTAGTACTGATGCAAAGTTCATTGTGGTGTTTGTATCGAAGAATGCCGTTTCTTGACTTAAAACAGACCTTAGCAGCCTCCATCTTAACCTTGATATCTGGAAACGAAAACGGGATTTGATTACCTTCATACAGACCTTGATACAAATGAAAATGATGGGTGACATCAGATATAAAACAACAGGAAAAGGATATTGATTTATTACCTGTATAATATATTGGGTAATAATTGATTGGGTATAGAAGAAAATCCAAATGTATAATTAGAGTCATATTCCACGTATTTAATATGTAAATATAATGTACAATAGCAAAGAAAAAAGAGTAACAAAATTATAAAAATATGTAAATATGTAGTCAATGAACTGGCAACAGGTGGAATTATTTATTTATTTGTTTAATTTAACAGCAACGTGTTATTATTGAAAATGTTAAAGTAACAAATCAATGAATGAAAGCCTCTGAACTAAAAAATTGTCTGACTACATCTGGGAAACGGCAACACACAGACAGATACAAGAACCAACTCTTATTATCTTAAAATGTCGGCTACTGACCATTTTGGCAGCGGCCCAGTTAGCGAGGGTGACGGCTGCGGCTGCGGTCACCAGCTGGCAAGCCATGATGGCGATGCTGGCCAACGCGAACGCCACTGAGTCGTCCACTAACGCATCCATGTGGTCAGACTTGTTAGCACTTGATCTGGAATCAGAAACCGGCGTTCGTTTATGAGTAATGGTGTTGTATGTGTTAAAAGCATATTATGTTTGTAAGAATAGATATATGTATTTGGCACTGGGTGTTTTCCACCTACTTCGTCCGGGAGTTGGCCTGATCACGCAGCAGTATAGTTACCATAATCTGGATTTATGCAAATGATTTATCGTAATTTAATTTTACTCCACCTGCATCTTACCTCACCTGTCACATGTTTTCGGAACGACACGAAGACTGAATGATTGCTTTATACAACTGTTGCAGGCGTCAAAAATGAACAAAGGTCTTTTTAAAGCTTTAAAATGATGAATAAACGCAAAATATCCGATCTCTGGTTACCAAAGCGACTACCCCGGGAATGTCATAATCCGCAAAATTTCAATATTACCAAATTAACTTTACGTCTTTGTCTCAAAACGGATAAACTTCAGATTTCCTCGAACAGCCTTATACGTATTCCCAAAAGTCGCAAAAGAATCACTACAGCTTTAGAAGAGAATCTAGTGCAAAATATTGGATCGGCAAGTGAGTAGTTTAAAAAGTAATAAATGATTTAGCTAGCAGATTAGCTTGCAGAATAATATGGACTTTGGAAACTCACAATGTTTTCCCTCCCCCGAACAAGTTGAGAATGGTTACACTGTCTGGAGGCGGCTCTGCCGTGTGTCGCGTGACGAACAACGCCGTCACCTCTCCGTAGATCATGACGGCGGCGACCAGCCCGCCCGAGCACAGCCAGCCCAGCAGCGAGCCCAGTAGCGTCGCCAGCACCTCCGGCCATGTCGCGTATCGCCACTATAACAAACAAAGTTACTCATTTCAGGAAGTAAATTCAATACAACCAAGTACAAGGTTAATTTCTACAACTTTAAAGGATAGCAGTGCTAAATTCGACCTAATTCGATATTTATTTTTATGTATGACATAGGCTACTTATAAAGTATGTCAGTTATGCGAAATAAATAATATAATTCATTTCTTTCTTACAGGATAGGGTAGTAGATTAGAATTGAGCCTACTCCAAGGTTTGGAAGTCGAATTCTAGAACCAGCCATTTAACAAAATTATGCGATTTAAATAGGGCTTGCTGTAACTACAAAGGAAAACATCGTGACGAACCCTGAACAACTTAGAGTTCTCAGATAAGTTCTGTAACGCGTGTGGAGTATGTCAACCTGTATTGAGCCAGCGCGGCAAACGATAGCCTTATCCCTTTTCATTCAGAGAGGACACTTATTAAATAAAGATGTTATAAATTTTTTGTAATAATTTATAACATTTTAATTATCAACTTGCATGATTTTTTAATTAACAACAAAAATTGCACGTTTTTTAAAGACATTTTCCTTCACCGTTATAGGATGCCACATTTAATTATTAAAAGGAACATAATGTTGTTAAACAAGAGGTGTCCACCAAGATCTGAACCCAGAACTCCCGGAGCGAGAGCTTAAATTAAAAACCTCGAAGATATCACTGTTTTTTTGGGAAAGGCGCTGAAATAGCACAATTTCAAAAGCAAGACATAGACAGGTGACCCCTATTATGAAAATCCATGGGCAACCTTCGAAAGGCCATGTGAACTCCAAAACAATGCGCCAACGTGACTCAGTGGCGCGTATCTGGTGACTTGAGCACTCGAAATGTTAATATCAAGATGAAGGATAATTGGCTGGATTGTGACAAAAAGCGCCATTACTAAAATAATAAATGCAATATCACGTCTTCGAAATAGTTATTACCGTGAAATAAATGCTTAACTGTAATTCATGTATGAATACACATGTAAGTACTTATCCACGTGGATAATTTTAAACAGACCCAAGTTAAATATAGTCGAGTCTATTAGAAAAGTATTAGTCCTAGATGGGAATCAAACGACAAACCGCTAACTTACTTAATGTCTATTTATGATCTGTCATATTATAGTCTGTTGTATACGCAGATTACTAAAAAACCTATATTGCCGTGATTCAGAAATACTTGTGGCGCCATCTGTTATTCTATAACGACAACGCGGTACTAAGTTGTAAGTATATACTGATGTGGGCAGACAAAGTACGTAGTACCTATGTTATTATTAAACGGATGACTGGTTGACAGTCATTTTAATTAAAACTGCTCAGCTGGCGCCGTTCTCACAAATTAATAATTAAGACCTATTAAAACAATAACGACTGATATATCAGCTATGGCGTCTTATAAACACATGTTAGCTTCTAGAAATTACCAAGGAAATAACATCATGCCTGTATTTCCCGAGAGGATGGCAGAGTGTAGTGCATTCTCACGATGCACCTGTTATATTTTAAGTCCTAACATGTTACAGAGTGTTAACTTATTGACATACAAAGTACAAAGTAGTATTTTGGTTTTCACTTGTTTTGCGATAAATCTCCCTTTCATTTCTCATTTTTATTATTATTAGCCGATTAGAGAGTCAAATATTTTTATTCCTGTTGACTTGACGTGCTTCTTTTACACTCGTCATTCTCACGAAGTCGCTGAGAGATATCAGTTTTTATAATTGATGTAATTAAGCAATAATGGAAGGACTTTAGTTATAAAGTCGGACAAAATTATATCTTTATTGACCCAAACCTTCCCCTTTAAACCTTACTGAAGGTAGCACGTCGCAACATTACGTAAATACAAACTAATTGCAATGAACATTTCAATTCGAATAGGCAATATTAAGCATCGATGAATTAGAAACAATTAATCAACATTGCATAAAAAGCCCTTCAGCAAGTTGGGTTGACGATATACTCAAAGTAGCCGCCAGCGGTTGGATGCGAAGAGCTGATGGTTAAGCTCAGTGGCGTGCTATTGGAGAGATCTGTGTACAGTAGTGAATGAAACTGGACTGATGATGACCATGAAGTACCGATGATTTCAATATTTAGATTTCAAACTCCCATTCCAGAGGTCTGGGATTCCTATCTCACCATTAGCTTGGGTATTTTAAGATTGAAATGTCCATATGATGAGAGGAAACATCGTCAGGAAACGTATATATGTGATGTATACCCGTTATGTACATTTGCGTATGTATGTTAAAATACAAACTAAAGTTAACCTGCAATTGATAAGTGCAGGAGATTATCACAATAATAAGCTAGCTCTCGTTCACCGTTGGACACACGGCTGTCCAATAGCACGCCACTGAGCTCAACCTTCAGCGCTAGCGTACGAGGTGAGGCTTCCGATTCTACAGTCTCGTCAATAAAAAAGGTCATTAGGAGAGGCGACCCTATTCCAGAAAGGTTGTAACAATACCGTAATTGATCTAGTCATTTTATGAGACAGCTTTATGCTTTTCTTTAATCAGAAAGAATAAGGTCATATTAATTGAAAAGGACCAGTAAGTACTTACCCTGATAAACACAAAGAGACAGTCATTGTTAAATATAGCATTTTTATTGTTATGACATTTGAAAGGTAACTCACAATGTCCCCGTTTTTCTTTCTCACAATTGTATAAAAAATTATGGAAATTAAACCTTATTTCTATTCACGTCATATATCTGTTCAGCGTTCTTTACATGAATAATATCAAACAAATATTAATCAACGCAAGATTATACAAAGTTTTAAAAAACCGTTGACTTACAATATAATTTTCAATTAAAGCAAAATCGTTAACGAAGGTAGTATCTATTATATTAAATAGCAATAAAAAGGTTGATTAAAAATTGTTACGTTATTAACTAGATTCATTTAACGATTTTTTTTTTTTCATTTATAACAATTAAATACTTCAACGTAACGAAATGATCTAATTATAACAATAAAAAAAAATCGATTTATCGTCCAATTTTTATGAATGAGTACGATTCACTCGATCCCAGATCCATTGATTATACAATTAATTGGTTCAGCGGCAATTAAAATGGTTTACTTGTGATAATTGTACATTGTTGGTTTGTTCCATTACTTTTTATGATTTCAAGATAAATATCGGATCACTCGTAATTAGCTATTAATCTTAATTTACGATGAATTAGCAAAAATATAAATTATATATCTACAATATTAGAAAAAGCACAATGTCTTTTACTTGTCTTTTATGTGAAAACATCTGTAATAAGCCTTGAACAGTATTTTACGGACAGGATCGTTTGTATTAATCAGGTCTGTAAGTATTATTTGTAAATAGGACCATTAATTACCTACCTGGTACTGTTTTGTAGGAGCATTGCAGGAGAATGGTCTTAATTTATTTATACTCAGATCTTCAAATGTAGTCTACTATACCAATAAATCTCTAATTTTAATCAAATTATTGTGTATATTTGTATTTATACTATCGTTTTATGCCTTGTTGATAGGGTTGATAGGGCGCCCTCCAGCTAGGTGGAGTGACGATATACACAAAGTGGCTGGCAATGACTGCTAATAATCTCCATGCTGCCCCAGTACAGATTGTATTCGTAGTAGGTCCATAAGGATTAGTGCTTCAATCAGTCCAATGTTTATGAAATGCAAAACTGATCGACTACTTGAAGATTTCATTATAGCAGTGCAGTAATTAATGCGTTATTCAAAAACTGCTAAGGGGTTTTTTCCTAGGGCTTTTTCCTTTGCCGCCTAAGTGGCCGAAGCCCGAAAGCAATAATTTGTGCTAATAGTTATGACTGTAACGCACAGTACCCACTTATTGTTGTAGGTACATTTGGATGGAATAAACGTTTCTGTATTTCATTTGAATATTATAATATTTGTTAATATTATTGAAATTATAGTTGCAATTATTAATTTTACCACTTAATTATAAATCAACTTTATTAATTTTTATTTTATGAACGAATCAAAACTCCAAACACGTTCTTATGGACTAGAAGAGAATGAGTGTCCGAACATCACAGCAAAAAATGTTCCACTTGCAACCATTTTATTTATGCCGGAAAATTTCTAGGATAATATTAAAATGTATGTGCTGTACGGTGTCTTATTCATAAATAATTAGCAGCGGCCTTAAACTTTCCGTTCGTTTCTTCTTATTGGTTCTCGGAATATTAGTCACAGAGGTAACTGGCGTAGAGCGTGTTCCTACTTACCGATTGACCACTAATAGACGGTTTTTGATAAACCACAGGGTCTGTTATTCAATCGTGTTTTTACTCAATGACTTAGTCACCACCACATTCATCATCAGCTTGTCATATTTCACTGCTGCAACTAGATCTCCCTTAATAATTTTGCCCATAATCCCCGCACTGGGAATGTGGGAATTGGATGACAAAATTTTAATATACCCGAAAAAACACGTTAGTAAAGCTTATGTACTAAATTGTGTGCATAGATACTGGGCATCTCGTGTTGAGACGTTTCCATGCAGATCCAGTAATGGAAAGAGAAGTTACGCTGAGAACAAGTTTAGGGTGTACACATATGGTATGAGAAAAATGTATGTAATTATAAAGCTCTTTTTATCACATGAATGGTGGTCGCTTTTTTCATATCCCTTGTTGTAATCGGCGAAGAACCTACACATATAGGGTCCTCCGTAATGTTCTCCATAGCGTGTGAAGTATGACTATGATACAACGATGGATATTGTCGATGTAAAGAGTTTTGAATCGCTTACAAGCTGAAATTAAAATGACAAAACTATGCAGAATATGTATTCTCGTAACCGAACATATGACAAACTACATATACTTATACATTTTTGACACAGATTAAAAACCAAACACATATTTGTGAGAATCGAATCTACAACCTTCACCTTAGCATTAACAGTCCCTCAGCACTTGACCAACACCCGTTCACAAGTGACACACAAAAACCCCTACAAATATCAAAACAGAGATTAAAATAGCGTAAATTACGTAAATGATTGGTAGTTCTATAAACCAGGTTTAAGGGCTAGGCAAAGAACCTAAAGAAAAAAAGTATGAGTGTTGATGTAAAATAAAACTTCAACCTACGTTCTCGCGGTATTCTTAAGGCCTATTACTAAAGATTCAGCCAGGATAACCGGTTCTGTAACCCGTTCTGGAGCGGTCATTCCCGGGACAAGTAGGTTTCTGCGAGCCTCGATCACAGAATAAGGATAAATTCAATGTAAGTAATATTCAAACAGCCATCAAAAAGGAGTAGCGTTCGACCAGATGTTCGGCAGTCGCCTGGAGGACACTACTACGCGTCGATTCTGGAAAATCATTGTTTATACTAATTAGTTGTATATGTGCATATTATTATCTGTAATATATCAATAGTTATACAATGTATACACCGTTTTAAAACTGTTCTGTTTTTCTATATGCTTTCGGTGAATCGATTCGTGTGTTTTACCATATATTAAGTTATCGTCAACTGCTATAAATAAATAACATTATCAATGTTTATGTTATTAAATGCGCTACCGTCTGCTACGTTTTAACTGCTAAATTTCTGAATCGTTATTGATGAAATGTGTATGTATAATGACAGTTTAACCTCTGGGAAAAGACTCTCACTAGTGTTATCCCTTAGTTTAACACATAGTTACATTAAGAGCTATGAAAGTACAAATTTAATTTTAAGTCACCGAAAAAAATAATCTAATATGTAAGACAACGCCAAGAAGAGATACTTTAATAGGTATTTATATCTTAAATTGTATATTAAGTATATTTATATGCCACACATAACATCAATAATATATAGCCTAATGTTTTCGATTCCTATACGAAAAGTTGCATGTCACTATTACTGACATTCCGTGTTCTCTGCCTACCCTGTAAGGGATTTGGCGTGAAGTTATGTAAATATATTTTAATATTAATGTTAGTTATGGGTAATCATTATTGGCTGAATACACGACATTTTTTGTCGTTTACATCGAAAGATATTCAAGAAGACGGCATGAGTTTTTTTTTAAATACCGCGCTTTACAACTCCACAGACTATATATTTGAATACGATATGTAATATAATATTTATCTCCTATAAATATTAATGTTCCATTATGGGACAGTAGTCTCCTGTCATAACAGAGTATTGAACGCTACTCTACCACGCTGGTCAAGTATGAGGTAGATGACTTTACATTAAAAAACATGCTGGAAAACTGTAAGACCCATATCATCGCAGCATTTTCCTTGGCGCTAACAGCGAATGACATTAATCGATCTTTAAGAGGAATTTAAAAAAAATGAGTAGAACATAATCAAACGTTCTGCCATTAATAAATCATTACAAGTATGTATACAACTTGTACGCAGATAAATGTGACACACGCGAGCGTTATTTGATGCGATTTTCCTCCTGACTGATCGTTTATGTACATAGATTCATATATCTATCAGCGGAATAGCCGTTATTTCGCGCGCATTCCTACAAAGTAAGTACTCAAAGTTCGCGTTCAGCCTGCATTCGCGCTGTAAACGTAACTAAATACCTACATCTTTTTGAATTTGATGTTAACGAACTAATTAAATCAGTTTGCGCGTCGCCTTTTAACGCACCACGCACAAATACTTTCCATTTAAATCGATTTAAGTTGATCATTTCGTTCAGGAATATTCATTTTTGAAATTATAATTACGTGTAAATATTTTTACCTTCGATAAATAAAGTCTTAAGCTTAAATAAATACTGCGTACGTGTAAAATGTTAGCCTCCTTTTGAGAAAGTTTGTCGAAGCGTCTCAAAAGTTGTAATTTAAGTTTGTAATCATTTATCTTTTAACATTGAATTTTGAAATAATTCTTACCCTAAGCCGCTTCAATTTCTTAAATCTTCCTCTAAATAAATATACTCATTATCAGCCTTTTTAGGTCTACTGCTGGGTTTAGGCCTTCCCTGAAAAATTTATGTACACAATACCTATGCTGGGCATGCGGGTTACTGGGTTAAGGGTCCCGGAGCACGGCTACTCGGACGTAGTTGCGTCTAAGCGGGCCGCGTCGAATCTCAATCTACCAGCGCCGGATTCTGTCGCCTCTTATGACACCCTGTACAGGCATGAAGTCGGTGGATGAATTCTTTTTCCGCCCCGACGCGAATATAAATAATTAATATTTTTTAATTTTAAAAGATAATATGTGTAATAGGCCCGCATGTGCAAAAGTTTGCAATCCATGAGTCACTTTATTAATGAATTTCTTCCACCGAGGTTCTTAACCGTGAAATTTAAATGCGAAATGCGTGCGTTTATATAGAAATCGCATGTATTTATTGTTATATACTTCCTCATATCGACAGTAGCAAAAAGTCCCGCATAATCTATTTGACGCCAAAGAAGGGGTACCTATATAGTATAGTACGCAAATTACTTTGTTTGATTACAGAAAACATGGCGAAATACAGGGAATCCATATCAAATATATAGATATGATATACAGAATATTTAAGTAATTCTTTTGGATTTATTTTGCAATGATTCTTGAAAACATTTATAGAAATTCACTATATTAAACGGTTATTAAATTATCCATATCTCACCGAAGTATCAACAAAAAACTTGTTTCAGAAAAACGACTACAGATTTGTAAGTTTACATTATAATGACATAATTGATGACCTTGTCAATGTTGCAATATGATAAGCAATATTATGAGCAAAAATTAAATGTCATAACGTACTAATGTACCTATAACAAATAGAAAAAAGGTCTTATCTCTTTATATTCAAATAAATTGTATAACTAACGTAACGTCACGCTTGTGTGTCGCCGAGGAGTTAGGCTGAGGAGTGCATTACACACGAAAGCTCTCCAAAAAACAATGTAATATGTATTTTTATTGTTTTCATTCGGTAATAGATTGTAAATATATACATTGTCTATACGAATAAAATAGCAGACGAGCGGGCAGGGGACTAAATGGCCACTGTCGCCCAAAGATGTCAACAACCGATTTCAAAGCCGGTCACAGTCAGGTTGATTGACTCACTCCTGAAGACTGACGCGGTCTTTTGTGGTCTACCCGTGAACCACACCTTTCACTTAGAAAGGGAAATTGTTACATTAACAGTAGCTTTAATGTACTTTTAGGCGTTTTAAAGAGCACAATAAGCGTAATTTAAATTAGTTTCTGGAACTTATATATAATAATAATATAAAACTAGCAAAACAACACAACGTACTGTTTGTTTATCGGGTTGAATGAAATATAATAAACCTTATAGGTACTTAAATACGCGAAGAATACACATTTATTGATATTCCGAACATTATACTGCTTAGACCGGTTCGAACGGCATTACGGAATAATCCGTACTTGAACAGCGGAAGACAAGTGTAAAGAAAGATAAAAAAATAGGCATAAAATTGCTAAGTTTTCAGATGGTGGATTCAAATAGCATTGAAATGGTTAAGTACAAAATTTCCATTGAAATTATTTTTTTTTTCACAACTTCCACTCAGCATCTTAACACTGACACCTCATAATCAAGGTAACAAAATTGTGCATTAAAATGTTTGATTTTCAGTCAGTGCGTCAGGGATTGAATAGTGGAACGTTAAATGACCGTACGAAAAGCTCCGTTAGGTTTGAATTGAAAGAGTGAATGAATAAATGTGAGCGAACAGTATATCGTCATATAACATACATAAAACGTAACAACACGCCTGTAATCCCCGAAAGGGTATGCAGAGAAGTATAGTACACTCCCAGTTTCACCAGTTACGTTTAAGTCCCATGGAATAGGTGGTGAACCTATTGCCATACACCGGGCACAATTCCAGACTCCGAGTCCCTACTAGAAACTCTAAATTAGAAAAATCCTATAGCACCCGACCCGGGAATTGAACTCAGAATCTCCCGATCGGCAGTCGCGCTTGCAACAGCTTGACCATGGAGGCAGTCTAAAACTAAGTCCTGAAGTTATTAAGACGATTAATTTGCAATACCCAAAGACTGTTAATTAAAAAAATATTAATTATCATGCGTCTTTATTAATTATACAAATAGCGATAAATAACGGATAATAATAATTATACAAAATAATAGCTAAATCATTTACGGACTAGGAAAATATTTGCTTCGACGCTAAATCATTGAATTTGCTCGCGACGTTCGTTATAATTTTGTTATTAAATTATTAATAATGAAAACAGCAGAATGCAGGACGTCGCTGAATCTTTACTGAATTATCGAGCTCCGTGCTTCGACGCCTGAAGTTGTAACTGCGTTAGGAAATTGCCGGCGCAAAACGGCGAAATGATTTATTTCATAATGCAGGCAATGAGAAATGCTATTTTCCTCTGTAGTTCAGGCTAGAGTAGGTATGGGCTTTTTAATTAGGCGGTATAATAAAATACAAGTTTGTCACATAGAGTAACATCAAGTTTGTAATCCGCGAAGAGGAAGTCAGAGGAGTGCAGTACACTCCTACGTTTTACCAGTTACGTATCACGGACGTAAAACTGGTGCTGATTGTGTGGGTGCGGGTTTTCCAGTGCCGGAAAGCAGACTGCTTCCGGTGTGCTGTGTGTGAAATACCTACATAATTTTCGAGACAAAAATCTCTAACCTATTCTCAAAATTTTCGCTTCGTCCGTTATAATATACGTAATGTATCTGTCATAAGACTACTTATACGGATGCTAATTGCATTGCTTGAAACACTAGATTTTCTATTAGTTACTTTTTAATTGTGTAAAATTTTCACATTCCTACAATTTTATCATTCATATTTATTGTTAAAATGTCCTTTTTGTAGTACGTGTCTCAGCCAAGACGTTTTCCTACGAGATGTTTTTTACTTTAGTTAGGGCCCGCTATGGCTTTTAATTCATTTCTTCTTTGTCCATTGTTGGTTTCGCCTGTTGAGATGAATATATATATGAGTCCAATGCCTACGTAAATATTTTTCACAATTTTACCTTGTTTACTCTCACTCTGTGGTTTGTACACAGAAATTCTAACCAAGAAAAGAAGCCACATCAATTACGACGCGGCAAAATGTAAAACTGGCAGCTGAAAGACTTCAGTTATTATAAAAATTATATATTATTTGCGCCCTTACCTACGTACGTAATGTGGAAAGAAATTTTACAAAAGCTTTGCGTGGCTTCGCAATTTTCGCCGGCAGTACACTAAAGTCTCCTTAACGAGGGTCCCCTTATCTCTTGTACGGATGCATTCCAATTACTCGGCATTGGGTAACCGAACCACTCGTCTCTGGATTAAAGATATTCTATTTCCAGATACCCACAGAATTGTCAATAACTATTCGTTAATCGCACTGTTTATAGATTATACTATTCATACATAAAAATAATATGTTTTACTAGAACACTCAACAGATTGACTTTGATTATTGACTAATGGGTCAGTTGGTCCAATAGTCGGTGAATTTGACTGATGACCTGAGCCATGGGTTCGATACCCGCGCAGGACAAATAAATGTATGATGGACTCGGGTATTTTTTCTGTTATGTAGTTTATCAGTGTTTTGGTTAACATAACACAGACCCTATTTTGGGATCAGTTGGCTGTTTGTGGAATTATCACAAGATGTTAATTATTTTATTAATTATCTTATTTAGTTAAAGGTGGGTTGCAAGAGCTCCCGGTGCGCTCCCAGCGTCCAGAAGCCAAGTAATAGTATTGCCCACATGCACATGTTCAAATTTTAACATTTTCATTTGGCTTATAGTCGTATGGTACACTATCATTTTCGCTGAATTGTGCGTACAGCGAGCTCTAAAGCTGACCGCACAGTAAACTCAACTAAATACGAATTTATATTCAATGGACAGTTTCGTCGAACGACGAAAAAGTAATTGCATTTTTAAAAGATTATCGGAGCTTGAATCAACAGAGCCTGTTATAGTCGTGCCTTGTAACCTTTTTATTTGTATTCATTGAGCAGCAACTTGTACAGTATTTTTCGGCGCCCAATGATGTATGTCGCTGGAATTTTAAAATCGGACTGTAATCCTTGTCGCTCAGCACGGTCGCTCAGAAAATATATCGCAAACAACATTTTCTACTATTTAAAATTGACTGTAACTGATTTCGCATCATTTCGTTGGAATACTTCATTACGTATAACTAATGAAGTATCAAATATCTCATAAAGCGGAGTACAGACTCTTCGGTCTATTAGGAAGTACCGACAGGTTAACAATCAACACAATATTTAATGAAGCGATATGCATTGAATAGATCACAAATTAAAACGAAAATGATATTAAAAATTGAAACAATCCTTATGGTGAATAGCGAGACTATATAGACTATAGCGAGTGACTCAGCCTTGGTTTATTCGAAATATCGGTTGCAATTATCGCGTGATTAGATGCGTGCACCGTTACTTTTTCTGCCACAAAGGTGTGAAAGTTGTATCTAATTCTTCTCATTTTGGTCACACAATACAGAAAATATTGAGTTCCAACAGAGAAAATATATTTGGACGTGTTGTATGGCTCGAAAATTTTTTTTTATCCAAAATCCGCTGAAGTGAGCGACGATTTATATTCAGAGAGCGGTCTTGTCTTCCAATATCAAAACTATTGCATCGCTTGTCGCTGTATTCCCAAAGCTACATATGGTTCAACCCGAAGCTCGTCCGTATTCTGCTAGTTTTTCAAGTATTCATAGAGTGAGGTCAGTAGAGCTTATCGTACAGCGAGCTTCACTGAACGCTGATTTATATTCACTGAGCGGGCCCGCGTCTGACGACGGACCAATTGTATTGTTCACACTTTGCTGAAATTTAAAACAAACACAGTAAATTGCGTATTTCGGTTTTGCTATTCAAATATACCTTAACTTAGTGTGCGTAGTATTAGGTCCAATAAATAATCATTAGTATATTACTGAACCTTACTGACAGAGTGCGATGGCGCTCCTTTGGGGGACGCCTATGTCCAGCAGTGGACTGAGATAGGCTGATGTTGATGATAATGATGATGATGATGATGATGATGATGATGATGATGATGATGATGATGATGATGATGATGATGATGATGATGATGAT
>DWME01005082.1:0-15398 GCA_018244795.1 Parelbella ahira ahira | reverse complement strand
AAATCACATGGAAGACATCATTTTGTGCTCACAATGCGTACGGAATTTCAAAAACAGAGAAGCAAGAAAGAAATTTATCGTTTTAATGAAAAGCACAAACCACTTCGTGGAAAAATATCGCATAATAATAGGTTAAAAAAGCTAACAGAAGCTTTTCTGTAAGTTCCAAAGCATTTAACTTTCGGCTTCATCATCAATTAGAAATTTATAAGCAATCTAAATGAGTCTAAACTCGAAAGGCTTACAAACCAGCCATGGAATTATTCCACTGTGCTCTTTCCCGTTTCAACTTTAGACCGTCAACCCCAACTGTAATTCTTTGGGCACTCCTTAAAAAACCAAAACTCGTTCCTAGAAAAATATTCTATTGTCATCTGCTTCACGCACACGTAGGTATAAAATCGATAATCGATGGAAAGTGGGTAACGATTGGCTTCTAGGTATATTTGTACATTTAACTAATTTGTAAAGTAATTCACACTATTAACCAGTAATATTAAAACCTAATTAAATTGTTTTATTTTGACTTGACCTGACTGAGTATTAACTGACTTTGTTTCCAATCTTACAATAAAGCTTCGACCAATTAATATGAAATCTATTAGCTACACACCTTTAATTTAGATGACAATATTATTTAATATATTTGATTGTACCTAAATTCAAAATGGCGGATCACATATATTTTGTACAATCTCCTACTATGAGTAAGAAATACATACATACATATCTTCACGCCAGGTTCCTTACGGGGTAGACAGAGAGCTGGGGGTGGCGAATACCCCTATCCTTACATAGGTACCTGCCGTGCTTCTTTTTTTGGTAAGAAATAAAATGTAATTTAAAACATTTTTGTTTTTATTTTGACATATACAACCAGAAGTAAATGTGTTTTTATAAAATACCCACCGCTTGTCGATATTTCCATAATTTGTTTACCAAGAACATCGTGTTTGTAACCAAACTGTACCATTGGTAATCCAAAAATTAATTTTTTTAAATATTTCTGTAAGATTTTGCAAAGTTAATCTTGATTTAGAGGTCTTTTTTAATTACAAGCTGCTAATTGAACTTATATTCGATTTTTTTAGCCGATAAAAGGTGTAAGCGAATACTAACAAGAAACCGTCACAAAATTTTCCAATATTCCCTAATGCAATGGGACTATCAGTTGATAATCATTCATCCACAGATTAATATTATGGTAACCAATCCGGTATTTTGTACCATAGACAATTAAGTACAAATTATTTTTAATTGAATTCAGGGGAAACAGAAAATAAAATCATTACATTTCGTACCACTGTTTTTAATGAATTCTTATCTTATAACCTAAACATTTGTTTCATACACAAAATCTTGAAAGTCTTATGCATTAATTAATCAATTCTCCTTTTCTTTACAAGTGATCCGAGGAGATCAGAAATTGCAGGCAGATTATTTGTTTGATCATTAGCCCCTGTGTTCAAGTTTGCCAATGGGATGTTCAGTTGGGTTGTAGGATTCTTTTGTTGTCCCTTCATATTTCTGTGCTGTGGAAAGCTTGGCATCAGCTTTGGGTCGCAGGCTGTAAAAATAAAGGTTTCTTTAACATATTGTACTTATTTTCTCTGGATTTTATAGCAATATTAAACTTTTATATCTTTAGTCTTGATTGCTATTTGATTTACCAGTGACATAATTAAAATCAAACCTTTTTTATATGTACATGGTGAAGTCTACATATGGGATATATTGGGTATGGGATATATTGGGTATGAAATAAAGAGTACATAGCCATTCAAACTTACGAAGTGGCTGTTCTTTGAAGTATGAACTCTGCAAGCACTCCTCAGCAGTGGCTCGTTTGTTCGGATCGTACATGAAGAGGAAATTGAGAAGGCGAAGACCAGCGGCGGACAGCCAAGGGAATCTTTGCTTCAAGTTATTATATGGCTGTTGTTTCAATGTGAAGTTCTGCAGTGCTGGCAGTGAGCTGAATTCAGGCCAGATGGCATCTGAGGGAGTACCTGTAAACATAGGAAGAGAGAATTATAATAACCATTTTATAAGATTTACAGTGTATTATTTGTGTACTTTCGAGAATTTTAAAGTTATAATCAAAGGACTGAAGTATTTATTCTATATTAAAGTTGCAACCTACATTATATGTATGTCATCATGCTAAGCTTTCTATGTAGGTGGAGGTAACAGAGTGCCAAGTATCTCTATAAATACAGAACTAATGTATTTCTTTTGCATTCATCACTACATTTGCACATTTTTATATTCTCACCCAGTAAGTCCACAATCATCTCCAGCTGCTCTATCTCGGTCCGCCCTGGTAACAAGGGCTTGTTGGCGAGCAGCTCGCCGAGGATGCAGCCAGCTGCCCACATGTCCAGTGCAGGGGTCTGCCGCGGCGACTGGAGCAGCAGCTCCGGGGCGCGGTACCACAGCGTGACGACCCGCGGGGTGGCCGTGCGTGCCGGGGCGCCGAGCCAGCGAGCGAGGCCGAAATCCGCTGTTCACGGCACCATGAAATTAGTGGTACCTTAGTGTTTAGCCTGCTATCTTTTACATAGTTTCATATTAAATTTGTATTTTAGGGAAAAAAATATTTACTATGTTTTATAATTTGCAGTAAGATATTAGTGAATAAAAAACATTATACAATACATGGGTATTGTATAATTTATGACCAACCAACCAGCCTAAAAATTCGAAGCCAAGTAAAAGAGGAATAAAAAAGTATCAGGGATAAAATAAGTTTCTATAGTTTGTTGCGATAATATAAAAAATACAGGGGAATGTATGTAATAAAACTAGATGTATTTATGTTCTGGAGCTGCATGAGTACAGGTTTTCCCCCTGCCTTAAGCAGCTCCGTCTTAATTCCATCCTCTCCAGGGGCTTTTCCATTTTTAAGCTGCCCCAAAGTCATCACTGGCATCAGCTGACTAGCAGGTCTTCTGAGAAGTGTTAAGGTGGCTTGGGATTTATTGCATGGACAATGTCAAGCAGATTGTGTGTGTCTGTGGTGTTTTCAGTAACATTACAGCTTTTACTACATTAGCTCCAAGGTTGTGGTGTCTAGTGGGCCACCTACTGTTTTAATTCAACAATAAATTATTATTCATTCTATGGACTTTACTTTATGAGTATCATAAATAAAAATTTATAATCTTACCTATTTTAACACAGCCTTTGTCTGTTAGTAGCAAATTGGAGACCTTCAAATCTCTATGTACAATGAAATTTGAATGCAAATACTTCAGGCCTTTGAGAACCTGCAGCATGAGGCATTTTACTTGTGACTCTGTGAATGGGGATGTCATGTTGTCAAGCAGAGATGCCAGGTCCTGCTCACAGTATTCCATGGATAGGAATATGCTGTAAAATAAGTTAAATTCAATTCAGTGTCTGGTACACATTTAAATTCAAACAAATAACATAGTAGAGGTTATTAATTAATAAACAAACTTCATTAAGTTTGTTTGCACATGCTGCGCTAGCAAATGTATGTACTAGTACAGTACATTGTACAGTACAGTCATTGTGATAGGCACAAGGGCAGTCACACATTTGCAGGTAGGGATCAGATTGAGCTGGTGTGGAAAAGATCAGGTTTAACAAATGCCAAACAGAACACTTTTTGAAAGATTACTATTACCAAATTACATACCTAGTTTGTTTTAACTGAAAAAAAATATCATCACTCTTTTACTTTCCCAAATGGGTAGGCAGGGAAGAGTATTACACTTCTATGTTATGTTATATGTCACACCACGGAAGAGAGACTGTGACTCTATTGTTATATACCAAGCAAAAATTCAAACTATGAGCTACTTTAATAGACCATATATAACGAAAATCATTTGATGGTATAGTGAAGATATAAAAGCTTGAATAAGGGTATATCAGGGTTTTCATTGGCGGTTCTACAACTAACCTTTCCAGAGACCGACCGACAAGCACTTCTTTGAGTTGTACAATATTCTCATGACGGCAAGCCATCAACACTTGTATTTCACGAAGTCCACTAAGTGGCAGTCCATCTTTCTCAACATCCATTCTCACTTTCTTGAGAGCTACAATGTTGCCATTCAATTTATCCTTAGCACGATCTGAAAATAACAGTACAAATATTTAAAAAAATCCTATAAACTACAATGAACTATCTCAACTTGTATGTTTAAGCCCTAATTTGTTTGTAACTGCTCTTGTTTCTCTTAATGTGTTCACATTGAGACAGTTTTATCAACTATTATGACATGAATACATACATGTGGAATATTCAGCTGATTTTTAGGTCACTTTTTTAAATGAATCAATGTTATACCTAGACTTCTGGGACTGTAATGCCTAGTATATGCACATCACTTTTATGTGCTCATGCACTCTGTAACTTACTTCAGACCTCCTCAAACTCCGTCAAACTCTATTTAGTAATATTATTGGCGCATTTACAAAAGTAATTGAAACTAGACAAAATATATTGTTTTACTGTAAAAACTTAGGTCACGTGTACATTGTGAATATGCAGCTATGGTTAATTATAAAATATTTTTTGGTACTAACAGACAATTCCATAAGTTCCTTCTCCGATGCGGTTTAACTTTTCAAATTCTCCAACAAATCTGCATCTGCCCAACTGAAAATCAATCATGATGAAAATGTAATTATTTATTAAGAATTATTATTATTACGAGTTATATAATATAAACAAAGACTCAATGACATTAACTATATAGGTCAGATATGGTCTGTCGGAGTAGTTTCTCATGAAGGTAAATGTAGGAGAACCTAGTCAGGTCTGTATGGACAGAGATTTTAGGCACTTGATAGTCTCTACCCTGCCACGCAAGAGGCATAACGTGAGGATATAGTAATAATAATAATACAGTAAATATTGCCAATAATATATTGCCTCAAGATTTTTTAGGATTGCTTTTATTAACATACTATAAGCAGGTTATGTTTACTTACTATATCTTTCTCAGGAATCTCCATTGTTTTCCCAGTCCTGAACGATATGAGGACCCCTTTACGTGTTGCTGGTCCCGTGGGATCAGCAGCATCTGGAGTAACAAGTTTTTCTGAACCTATAATATTAAAAAGCATAACATAATTAGAGATGTGGTTTGTAAAGTATTTGCCTTGTAAACATAAACGATATATTATTATTTCTCATACTTTGTGACATGATTTATGTCCAAATTGACTTCGAAGTAGAAAAGGCGATATTTATTTATATTTTATTAGCAGAACTTATTTTCTTTTTATAAAAGTTGGATTGCTGCCTATGTTGACACAAACAAACAGCCGACTCCTGGACATAAAATGGTTATGGATGGATTTCTGTTCTGTTCCAAGTACTGTCATTTGTCAAGTTAAAACAGACTAAAAATTTATGTACAAAACGCAGGTGACAGAGTGCACAAAGAATGAGCCACCATCAATTTATTCACCTCAATTACTAACAAGTATTCACAAAGCATCGTTAATTAAAAAGGTTTTTGAAAAAATGGTTCGACACCTACCCAACAATTAAATTTATCGTGCAATAGGTATTTTAATTTATTTTCTCCTATGAAATTCTGGCATAACATATTATACTTGGTTATTCTATTCATCAGTCCCGTGATACCTCAATAGTGTTCACAACGTTGAAGACTGCTGGCTGGATGGATAACATTGCTAAAAATCAATGTTACTAACATATCATAAGCTTTACAAAATCATTAAAGTCAGCGACATACCTACAAGTACTTGTTTATTTTATTAAATTTACATTGTTCCTATGATAGTACATTCCCAAATATCATATGACATATAAATTAGATATTTACTAATGATCGTGATCACGAATGTATTCTAAGATTGCGCAGGTGTCACTCTGACATCTGTCACTGAACAAGCTGTCTTTAATTTACAAAGTAGTTAAAATAGTAAATTTAGTATAGGTTATTTATTGTTCTTGAGGAAATTATTTCCTTCAACTGTTCTTATTTAATGAAAAAATTCTAAGTTATATTTTTAAAAGAATAAATTATAATATATATTATGAATGTTTCAACAGGACTTTTAAGGTCCATTGGGAAATTTTGGAGAAGTAACATGTAATTTTGAGTAACTTATTCTTTTGATTATAAATGTAATATTACACTCATGTTTTATTTACTTGTATAAGGTACTTTTAGTGTACATTATTATGATTCTAAATTGACCTTTCCGCACTTCACAGAATTTTCGTTTAGATATAAAAATCAAACAAAATGAGAGTACCGAAAGCATTGAATCCTCGAGTTAAGAAACTATTATTGTGAGTGCAATATTCAATTAATAAGTACTATAATATTCCAGTATTGCACAAAATAAAAGTAAAATAAAAGTGATACTTGTTTTTGGAATAAGAAATATGTTATTTATTTTAATATTTTGAATCTGAATTGAATAAAGATATTTGCTTATTTTCAGAATGAGATTCGGCGTATATGACAAAGTGCTACCAGTAGAGACCACTCCCAGTAGAATAGTACCGGATCACATAGAAAGGCCAGATTATGCTTTAAACAAACAAATGTATTCACCCAAACGACCTGAAATAAAGGATAATGAACAAATAGAAGGTATGAGAAGAAGTTGCAAATTGGCGTCTAGTGTTCTATTAAAAGTTGGAAATATTGTACAAGTAAGTTACTATAATAATGATCAATTACAGTATGATATTGTTAATTCTTTAAAATAACATTGTACATTAAAGCAAGGTAACAATCTTCTAACATTGACCACTTAATGATTTCATTAATATAATATTACATCATACCTGTAATGCCCAAAGAGATAGGCAGAGGAAACCAGTACCCTCCCACATTTCTCCAATTATGTTTATATCCTACAATGCAATAGTGGATGAGTTTATTACCATTAATGATCTTATTAGCTGTAAGAAAAGTTTTCTCCCAGGATGTTTCCACTATCCTCATAATGCTAATTATCTCAGGCAGCTCCTTTGTAAAGAAATCTTCATTGCATTTTTACAACTTTACATGTCAAAACTAGAAATGATCTAGTTGTATTTCTGCTGACCAGTTTGGGGTGAGTAGCACATGTCATAGGTGGCAGTGGTCACTTGAGATATAATGTTGACATTTGAAATTAATGAACAATAATTTGGAAAGCCTAGATTGTAGCCAAATCCTGGGTATTTTAATGTAATAAACAATATTATTATTGTCATTATATCATTACATCAGGTCCCCTATGTTGGAGTCAGAGAGTACTGTGTACCAAATATTCCTGTGCTTGTACACCTGATGTAAAATAAATAATAGTTTGATTAATTTCCAGGAAGGTGTAACCACAGATGAAATAAATGACTTTGTACACAATTTGACGATTGAAGCCGGAGCATATCCATCACCACTGCATTACAAAGGGTTTCCAAAGAGTGTGTGTACTTCCGTGAATAATGTAGCAGTTCATGGAATACCTGATCTAAGACCACTACAAAATGGGGATATAATCAATGTTGATATTACTGTAAGTCTATTTTTCTCATTTTGTTTAATTTAAGTCATAAGCATCATCATCCACTTTTATTATGTTCTACTTTTGGTCATCGGCCTCCTCAGAGAATTAGATGGGCTAAAGCCATAGCTTAACTTTGTAAAACTTTGGTGAAAGTTTTAATAGGGAGGCGAATTTTTTTGATCTATATAGATATAGTTACAGAGAGTTCTCTGGCAATGTTGGTAGCTAAGCAGTGTTCAAGTTAAAGCCAGTGTGTTGTTTTTTTCATGCTTAATTATGATAGTCACATTTTAGTATTTATTGTCAAAAATAATATATTTAAATATGTTTGTTACAGGTCTTTTTCAAAGGATATCACGGAGACTGCTCAAAGACATTTCTAGTGGGTGATGTGGATGATAAGGGAGTTGAGCTTGTTCGCATCACAGAGGAATGTTTGGATGTTGTAAGTCATCGTTTTATTTTCAATAAACTAGCTACAGACTACATATTTTATATTTCATATAAGGTAGCTAGTGTGCATCAAGTAGAAGTTTGAGTTAAGAAGATTGTTCAGGATTAAGTGTATATAGCAAAGCTGTTTAAATCTTATCAATCTCAGCTTATCTTACCAATATTTGTGTTTTTGCAAATAAATGTGAATGTCATTTCTATCCAATAAGGAAGGCGTATGAAGGTCAGGTTTTAAAACCTTATTATCCAAATCCCATCTTTGGATGGTAATATTCATGCAAGAATAGTTTAATCACCAGTAATTTGGGCACCTCTCCCTCCTATCAAACCTGCCTTTTATTTAATGATTCCACTACTTTGTATAGGATTTTATATATTGTAGTCTAGAAATTCTATACACCATAATATAGTGTTACATTTGTTTCAGGCAATTAGATTATGTGGCCCAAATGTACCATTCTGTTCAATTGGAAATACAATATGCAAGTATGCAAGGAGGCGTCGGCTGACCGTGCTGCCAGGTTTTACTGGGCATGGCATTGGTAAATACTTTCATGGGCCACCTGATATTTATCATACATGTGAGTTATCATCGAAATTATCAAGTAAACTATTCAAGACAATCTAAGATTTAATTTACTGCAAAATGAATAATTCAATATAAAAAAAAAGTTAATAGATGTATCACAGGATTTATTCACATTTACAAAGTATTGAAGCATTATGTAGTATAAGACAGAAATATTTGGTTTGACATCCTGCAAATTTAGACAATGCTATGATTATTACTGGTTTTTCGTTGTAGTGATTTCATAGACTACTACATCCAAACGAAACAATACAATAGCACTTTGTAAATGTAACATTATGCCTGTAATCCCCGAAGGGGTAGAAACAGGAGTTTAGTACACTCCAATGTTTCACCGGTTACATTTAAGTCTCATGAAATAGGTGGTGAGCCTATTGCCATAAACCGGGCATAATTCCAGACTGCGAATCACTACTAGAAATTCGAAATTAGAAAAATCTAATAGCACCCGACCCGGGCCTTGAACCCAGGATTTCCCGATTGGCAGTCGTGCTTGTAACCACTCGACCAACGAGGCAGTAAAAAAGCACTTACTTAAATTTGATTAATAATGTATATTTTTTTTATTCTTAACCTGGCGAAAAGACTAATACTAAATATGTTTCTTAAAATGTAGAAGCGCGTCAGATGTTCTTTGCTTACCTCGTAAGGACTTGATATGCATGTATGTTTATAGTGTTGAATGAATAATTACCTCGTATTACTTTTTTTTCAGTAAATTGTTATCCCGGATTGATGAAGCCTGGAATGACATTCACTATAGAGCCCGTTCTGTCGCATGGTTCAGAGTTGACAGTGATCTTGGACGACGGTTGGACTGTAGTGACTGAGGACAGTGCTAGAGCCGCACAAGTGGAGCATACCGTGTTGATTACTGAAGATGGTTCGGAGATACTAACAATATGACGTAAATATGTCGTGGGAACGAAAAGCATTTTGACAAAATTATGAGCAAATAATGAAATCGAATTATTTCTTACACATATTTTCTTAATCAGACAACACAATAAATATCATGAACAAAAACGTAACATTTTTAGTAGTAGCAACACTAGCAACATTGGTCTTGATTTTATATGAGTTCATTTTACTCATTACTGATTTACTGAATTAATTAATTGAACTAAAAAGAGCTAACCCGCACGCAGCTAGCGTCGCAGACTGAATGACTTTAATCCTTATCATTCTGAGAGGAGGCCCCAATCCAGCAGTGAAACCATAAGAGTTGACGTTGACGCTAAAAAAGTTTGTTTAAAAACTAATTTTGTTGTAAGAAATTCCGTATAATAAAGTATTTATTTTGTTCGTTCTGAAGTATCCGTGCCCACTAAGTTGTACGTGCCATATTAAAAAGGATTGATGGAAGTAGTAGGCGTAGATCGTGTGTAAAAAATATATGTAAATAAAACAACTGGAATGCATGTGGTGTTTTATTTTAGCTCGAATCCTTAAAATAAAAACATGTAACTCGTTACATCTCAAAGCACAAGCACAGTAGATATCACTTAAACTGTCAGTCAATAGATAAAATTTTAAAGGCGCAGAAGGAAGGTATCGATTGAATGTGTAGTATATAAGTTCCTACATAATTACGTAATCATAGATAAGGCGTAACCAGTGGGACCGCAACGAAGCCCCTACATAAAGTCCGCTCGACTCAAGTGTATCAACTTGCCCATTCACATATTAGCACTTTGGTCCCAAGAGAGATCCAGCTACGCCTCGTACAATAAAATACTAGAATTTTTAACAATAGAGACTCCCTAAATAGACAATTGGAAATAGATTAAATGACTAGAATTAGGTCGATATTACTATGATCGATAATTTTATAAATAATCATAGCATGGTACGATGTGTATGACGTGACGACATCATTAAAATTAATAGGATAAAATATATTTTAAACATTATAATCTGTGGAAATAGATTGGCGTCAGTTTTGACTAGCAGTAAAAAGTCTTGAACACAGACCAACAACCCTGCAGAAGGTGATTACAACACTCAAATAATAAAAAAAAATGAAGTGTAAGAATATCATAAGATATTGTGCTTTTGTTTAATATATCATAGTCTTAATATTATTACTATTTGCATACAATATAACATGATTAGAAATCTAAATGTGACAAGTACGTAATATATTTTTTAAATGCATTCAGTACCAATATGGAATAAGCTTAGAAAAGAGCGGTAAAGTTGGCTGCTTTTAATATTTTTATTAGACGGAAATTGGATAAATTATTTTATTAATATAATATAGATTAATCAAGACAGAGAATTGGAAGCTACCGAAACTGCACGTGTATACTTATTATCTAATCATTTTACATATTATTATACTTGCATAGTTTATTAATTTCATAATATATCATAATGCTAAGGGTGCTAGGGAAGGATAAAAAGAGTGTATAAAAGTTGTTACAAAATTATTAAATAGTTTTAACATCATACAAAAGCTACTCACCGATCATATACACTACAATAATATTACTTAAATATTAATGTATCACTCAAGGTATGTATATAACATGAAATATAAATAATTACTGAATGTCACGCAAATTAAACATAATAAAGTTGCCATAGACATTTAATTATTCATACGCAAACATTCTATTAACGGTGTATGGAAAGTTCAGTTTTAAATGAACACTAATGGTCCATTGAAAAAACTTCCACTCGAAAAGCAAAAGAAATGACCTACATACACTTTTTTACCCGTAGTACATTATTGATTTTTCCTCCACATAGATGTAGATAGCTAACAAGTATGCAAACTTTAAACAACACGTAGACGAAATAATGATTATATTTTTTTTTACATTAGAAATCCATAAAAAAGACAAACAGAATTAGGTACCAATAGAAACAACGTAGAAAAATCCAGAATTATGAAAATCGCAACAGGAGAATCTAATTCTAAATCCAATCTATTAAAGTGAATTCACTAGTAATTACAATGACTAATGAAACATTAGACGTTTTTAAACCGCTAAAATTATTTAACAACCGAGTGAGATTCTTTTGAAAGCATTGTGATCAAATTGGTGAAAATTAATATAAACGAGGCAATACTAATTTAATCAGCCTTACTGTCTTTGTGACCTCTTTCTGCGACCCAAATATTTACTATATAAATGCGCTTAACCATTGAAACTTTGCGGCTCTTGCAACTATGTCAAATAAAACAATTTAAAAACTGTTGAAGTTCGTGAGAGTTTCTCATATATTTTAATTTGTGATTACTAAAAATTAAAATCTACATAAATTTCCATAATCTGATGAGAATGTATGAGCAGTGGCCAACTTTTCTGTAAAAATCTTTAACATAACCCCAACGGGGTACAAATTCATATACCGCAATGCAGCAGTATTTGCTCAAACATATTATTCTGATTAGATTTTTTTATTTTATTCAATATTCACTTCACTCTCATAAAAGCACAAATGTAAGCTTTATAGAGTTCTGAATTATCACACAATAGATACATATAACGTATCTATAAATCATATAAAAATTTGAATATATTATGATTTTACAATTAAAGATAGTTTTTATAAGAATGGGTTTAAATAAAAAATATATAAGTAAGCTACTCGACTTGTATCAATTGAAAGAAAGAAAATGTTACCATAAAATATAATGGATGATATTGTCCTTTTTTTGTAAGTGAAATAAAAGGTTAAACTACGGCAGAACAAGAATGAATGACATATTTTGTTGCGTGATTATTGTCGTTCATGTTTAGGCGCGGAATATCGTGCGTGACTTATCTCGTATCAAATGGGCGCGCAATACGTGACAAAAACACGCAATGCGTTCTTACATTAAAAGAGGTCAATACACTTACCAAAATCTCTATGGTCATGTTAATTTTTTTTCGATGATCGATTACTTTAACAATTACGTGTCTATGGCAACTGATTTACAAAACAGAAGTGGAAACAATTAATCAACGAGAGAGAACAATACTATGCATTCAGTTATATATGTTTATGAGTATAGAATTTAAGCACTAGCCTCTCAATATGATTATCTTAAATATTATATTTTATTGCCAATATAATGATTTGGCGAATTACTGAAAACATGCAAAAATATACTATATTTGATTTAAACTTTCATAACAATGTCAATCTGTATTCCTTGCACCCGTTCTATAACATCATTATTATTAAAAAGTACGTTTTTGCATGTAATAACAGCTTTTATAATAATGGGAATAATCCGTCATTTAATATGGTGAACTTGATTATATATTAAATGTTACAATCAAAACATGTCACATATAGCAATGTTATTCAAAAACGTCTCCATAACTTCTCATGTAAATTTTTATATTAAATTTAACTAACATATAAATATTTATGTAGCATTAATAACAGTAATTATTATCATAAAATTTCATTAGAACAAAAAATGCAAAACAATGGCACATTTAACAACAATGCAATAACAATCTACAGAGAAATGACATTAAACTTTTTTTTGTGATTTTGAAAAATTGAAACCTTCTGTGCAAAAATCTTTTGAAAGTGTGTTTGTGTGACTATACCATATTGTATGTTGTGCTTTTTATCTGAAAATATTAACACTAATGCATTGCAACTTCCCGACTCCTGTGAATCCAATTGTTTTTAAACTGCATGGTGTTGCCCTATCAAGCCCCGCTTCTTTAATAACTGTTCCTACAGTTTTGTAGTCAAAAACATTTCCTCATATATGGGTATTATATATGATAATTACTCTGACAAGACTATAAATTTACCATCAATATTAATGGCAAAATCGCAGGAATTCGTAAGCATTTAACTAAACATAATTAACTATTTGTAATTCGGAGGTAAAAAAGATAAAAGAAGCTCAGATATGAGCATGGTTATAACAATAAAACAATAGTAACAAAAGATTATTAAAACATAATCAACAAAGACCATAAACCAAATTATGAGGCCATGATAATAAAAAAAAAAATTAACTATCTAACAGTTTCAACCTTCCTGATCACTTATCAACTTTGTAGAACCGTTGAACAAAATCTGTCAGGTTCAACACCTGACCTGGTCCGGAACCTAATTCCATATTTATATACTCATCCAAGTTATGGGTGGAGGCTGAAAGGAATAACGAATTTTATAAAAAATAACCAAAATTGTGGCAATTTGGGGGGACGCTAAAATGAATTATGAATTTAGAAAAAAAATTAACACAAACTTTTCCTCTAACCCTCTTTCTACTTTGTTTTTAATAGTGACCGACCGAAAGTTCGGTTTCGCACAAAAAATCTAGTTTCGGTCTTAGTTTAGGTTTTAGCAAAAAAATGGCCGAACCTTTAGGCCACGCCGAAACTCGAGTTTTCCTAAATTATCGTGTATCGTTCGGCGAGCCTTTCGGCAAAAAAGCATGCATCTGTTTTTAATTTGCAATAAACTATAATATTAATGCAAAATGAATGTCCCGAATTTTAGAAATCCGGGACAAATGACGTCATATCCATGTTTATAATAACGGTCAGACGTTATTGCTCCGCAATTCCAACCACTGTTCATAACATAAAAAAATTTAAATATTTCTGTTACGTACTTTAATCATAGTCTTTTTTCAATTAATTCTATTTAACTATCAGTATAAATAGAATATGCAAATAAATGTGCAAAAATTTTGTGATCTTAAAGCACACTATGCTTGTATTACACTACACTATTGTAAATAATGGAAAATATACAAAACACTAGATTTCAGTATGCAGTATAAATTTTAAATATGTTTAAGTTTCGGTTTCGGGCGAAACTGAGAGCGAGGCTGAAAATTCGGTTTTAGTTTCGGTTTCGGTTTAAAAACCAAACGCTGTTTCGGTCGGACACTAGTCTTTAACTAAAATCTTCAATACCATAGTATTCATTGTGAGAAAGTTAACAATGTGAAATAATCGCATTTACAAATTTGAGTCAAACATACATATGTTTACTAATTAATATAGTACTTAATGTAAGTGTAATAATATAGATTAAAATGGGCAAATTTTGTCTCTATCAGACATTATGAAAATATTTGAAGTAATAAATATGATTTGAATGGTGTGAACAGATAATAAATTCTACACTTACTGGATGTGCAGATGGCAGGATATGGAGGTGGTGGCTTTATCCAGGATCCATCAGGTCTCTTCATGTGGCGTCTGTCTGAGGCAAAGTGCTGCATGAAATGCTTTCCAGGCACTACTCGGAAGAACCTAAGGTATGAAATCTATTGTATTATAGAAGCTCAAATGTATATAAAATGACTATGGCCTTTTTAATAGAAAAAAATTAAAAATTGAGTACATTAAGGGTCCAAGTGTTGCAAGTACATAAAATTTAAGACCCAGTAAAGTTTCTAGTTGTCCAGAAATAAAATAGCCCAGCTCATAAAGATATTTGATCTTGTATTCAATTGTGTCTGACTTTTAAATATGAACTCTATTGAATTGATTAACCCTTTGAACTCCTATTTTTTTTAAATACCTAGTACTAACTTAACTCAATAACAATATATATATTTTGTGTATTCGGAATATTCAGAATCAGATATATTAAGTATTTATAAAAAATACATTTGACAATTTTAATTATTTTTAAAAATTGTGCTACTATAATGTTGAATTTGACTCTATATAGGAGTTGGTGTAAGAAATATAATGTCAAGCCACGCTCAACAAAGGAGTGCTAAGGGTTAATAAGCATGTCAGAACTGCAAATAACTTGTATCATGAAATTAAGTTTGCCAAGACCATTTCTTGGCAACCGTAGCATAGGACACCCTCCAGCTAGGTGGAGTGATGATATACACAAAGTGGCA
>DWME01005081.1:0-15398 GCA_018244795.1 Parelbella ahira ahira | reverse complement strand
GGCCTTAACCCTCTCAATATGAGAGGAGACCCATATTCCAACAGTGGAATGACAATGGGTCGATTATTATTATTATTTATTATTATTAATTAGTTAAACAAAAGTTCTAGCTGGACTTTAGACAGTTGACTGTATGTAAAAAGTTTGACTGAAAGAAGGAGCTTAGGTTTTATATCAACATTTTTATTACTGTATCTTGAATAAATTGCAAAATAATAAACATGACATAAAGAGCTATACAAAGGATCAATCAAAACACTTACAGCATCAGAGGAATCATGATTATCTGTCTGCTTCTGAAGAAAGTTGTACCTCCAACATTGACGTAAATAGTTGTCTACTTCTTTCTCTGACATCACATTTTTAATCACCATTTCAAATTTATCTTCAGTGCTCGCATCAACATTATAAATATAATCAAGGATATGTTTGTCTCTTTCTTTGTCCAATAACAGAAGGCATTCATCAAATATCTTCTCTTTTCCTTGTCTTACAAATTCATTGTAAGCATTGTTATATTTTCCTTGTTTGAATGGCATTTGCCGTATCTCAAATGAAGTGTTAAAATCTGGTTCCCTAGATTTGGATGGTTTCACGTTTAATGGCAATGTATGATCTTCTATAATTTTGCGCTGGAATAATGTATTAATAAGTTAATAGCCTTCTTTAACTACCAGAAATTTATTTAAATTTGTTTTAACTACCAGTAAGTTGTATTTTTTGTTATCACATTCATATCATATTTTGACTGCCGATCAGAAGGTCCTGGGTTCAAATCCTGGGTCAAGTGCTATTACATTTTCCTAATTTAAAATTTCTAGTAGTGACTCAGAGACTGGAATTGTGCCCAGTGTATGGCAAAAGGCTCACCACCTATTCTATGGGACTTAAACATAACTGATGAAACATGGGAGTGTACTACACTTCTCTGTATACTTCTTTGGGGATTATAGATGTGATGTTACATTTTATCACATTCTATGTAACTTCATTATAGTTGAACCATTGAGATTGAAGAAAAAGCATATACACAGTAATAAAGAGGTAGTCTATAATTGACCTAGGTGTAACAAATGTAAAGGTAAAAATATGTAAACCTGTCTAGGTACAGTGGGAACTTTAACTTGTGGTATCTTTACAATAGGACCATAGAAGGGGCGAGATCTCTCTGCCAAATGCAAGCTGGTGTACGGCAGCCACAATCTCTCTTTACTTCTTATTATCTCCACATAGTAACAAAGCTCTTCTGCTACTATGATATCATTACCGTCTGGTTCTATACCTAGAACTGTGATGATAAATGTTATAAAATATCATATCAAAAACAGATTTTTTGGCATTTTATGTTTTATGAATTCAGTTAAAAAATAATAATATACAAACTTATTTAAACATGAGCAACTGATTATATTCAGAGTAAAAAAATTGCATAAAATAATTTTTTTATTTGTTTTCACTGCGGAAATTAGCAAAAAACCAAGGAACTGTGGCTAGCAATTGATGCGGCCCGCTGTATATTGTATCGGACCTCAATCAAGCTGTAAAAATAGGACTCATGGGGCCTTCGTTCAGTTTCAGTAACTTGTTTGTATATCAGTTGGTGTTCATTAGTAACATGCCTAATAATTTAAATGGTTATTACTTATACATAGACATTATAATTATGTTATAGGTATATTACATAGAAAGTATAATAATTTATGTTGGTATGAGCGCAGCAAAAATTTACCAGAATACTACTCAAAATTTATCAGATACGTTCAACTTTCAGAAGTAGGCTCAGAGGCTGAAAAAAATTCCCTGTTAAATACACGTAGTCTGACGATCAATTGAGTGCGAAAAATAAACTGAACAATACTTAATATACTCTGCATCAGAAAAGTTATGGCGGTGTGGTACTTCCCCGAAATACTTTATAAATTTAATACATAAAAATAAATTACCCATGTCGTCATAAAATAATCCTTTTTCATTTTTCACAACCTGGACCTTTGCATACACTTTTTTACATAATCGAGCCAGTGCTATATCGCCTAATTTCCAGTTATAAATACTCATTTTAATTATTGTATTATTTTTCTAAATTTTCATATTATAATATTATTCTTCTGTACACTATGCTACTGCGTACCCATTACGATATAACACTATTAATTCAGGTATGACTTCTAATTATTATAGTAGCATAAAATTAAATTACTTCCAATAAATATTCGATATATCTAAAAACCCTAACGTTTGCCTCTGGTCTTCAGTCGAGAAAACTTTTATTGAGTCATTTTAAGACTGTGTATATAGTACGTAATCTTGAAATTACTTAATTATTATTTTGTTTATAAATACACAGAAATAGTATCTCATTAATTATTAATTGGAATAATGAAAATTGTGTTTTGAGCACCTTTTTCTCCTAAATATTTTTTTTAAAATCATAATACATTCAATCGGAAATTCAAAGTTAACAAAAACCTAAGTTGAATCCCTGGCTTAAAAAAGCAAAATATGTAGCTAAATATAATGAGTAAAAACACATTAATGGTGATAAACACAAGATTTCTTGTGTTTAACAAACTTGTGTATTTGCTTTTCGTTAGTAATAATTAAGCTAGTAGTAAATTGTAATAATTATTAATATGCATAAAAATAGACCATCTTATCTTACCCGTGCTGCCACTAGATGGCGATAATTGTATACTAATTATATTGGAGCAAGGAATCATAAATTAACTACGTAAAAGATTTTTATACTTTAGAACATTAATTATTATTAAGATAAATTAATTATAAATACGCTTCTTAAAATTGGGAGAATTTACAGAAGAAAACGTACATGCGCAAATTTATTTTAGTGGTGATTTATAAAATTTTGACTGGTTGGTCGAGTGGTAGCAAGCGCGACTGCCGATCGGGAGGTCCTGAGTAATTTGTAATTTCTAGTAGTGACTCGGAGTCTGGATCTACGCCTAGTGTATGGCAATAGGATCACCACCATTGGATGTAAACGTAACTGGTCAAACGTAGGAGTGTACTACATTCCTCTGCCTAACCCTTTATGCGTGATGTTCCGTATTACGTAATAAAATTTTACTTCACGAATTACCTAATCACTTTTGAAAACTGAGTCACTGAGTTTAAATTAAAGAAGTGGAAAAACGTTAACGGTTCCAGTTAGGGAACTTAATCGATTATTATTCTATAATTTAATTAAATAGTTTATTATATCATCATCATTAGCCTATTTCAGTCCACTGCTGGACATATCCTATGATCATGAAGTCTATGGGCTTCCCCCAATGAGCGCCATTGTACCCAATCCGAGGCTTGTCGTTTATTATATATTTGAAACAATTCATATTATCGATGTCCAGTCAACTACGTATGTGATATACTAACTAACTTGTGCTATTCGAAATATTTCAGGCGCTGTCCTTTTCATTTTTCTTAAAACTTCTATAAAGCGAGTTCTGATTTCTTTATTTCCATATAAGCGCCATCTTCTTCTTTAGATAGCTCTCACTGTTTTATATCATTCCAGCTTCTGCTAGCCAAATCTCCATGTTATGTTATACCATTTTCCGCTGTGGCTTTCTATTCTCTGCGTTTCGAGTGTCCCATCTAAGTCGTAACTTCTCGTAATATGAGCTACTTTCAGGCGCTATTTTTATACTAGAATAATAAATTGTTCTTTATTCAAAATGTATATCGGTTTTTTATGAAGGAATATTCTATACTATGAAAAACGAGAAATCAGAAAGGGAAAGAGATAGAAAATGAAAAAAAAATTATTAAAAGTAATGAAAGCATCTGTCATTTATCTGAGTAATTTTGACTCGCTTGACTTCTTCGTGCGGCAAAAGGCTCGCAAGGCTGCTCGCTCAGTGATAAGGCGCCTAAATTAATTTAAAATATGTCTTTGTACTTGTACACTATATACTACTTATCTACAAGAAAAATGCAATAGTTTCTGCATACTTATGTCTTTTTCTTATCGGAATATTTTAAATTCATATTAAGTACTTGTTGATAATATTGTTTTATTATACTGCATTCCCAAGACCATGGCTCTATAATAAAAAAGGAGGTGGGAAAGACGATGAAATGAAGAAGGCATTGATCATCGACAGTGAAATGGGCCGTCTTGTGCTGTATTTTCTTTTCCTAACGGTCATTCATACAGCTTGTAGTGACAACAATCCAGTAAAATTTAAACTAGAATGTATAGTCGGCGCACTGCAAAAGAGTATCGAATGCATTATTGAGGGAAGAAGCGCGGAATCTGAAAGCTATGAATATTCAAGTGAAGGTCAAAAAGTTGGACGAATCTCAGCCGAGTTTAAGGAGTGTTGGAAGAACTTTTTCATTGATTTGCTTTTGTGCGAGCTAAACGTCGATATACTCGATGAGGGCTGCGATAGTACTGAAAACGATGTCCATACAGCTTTAAAATTAAAACTGCCGAAATTAAGAATGGTAAGTTTTCTAAGATGTGTCTGCGCGCTACCAATTTCTTTATATATTTTTAAGTATCTATCTCATTTAGATTGTGAAATTTTACATATGATTATAAACCTACATAATATTTATATGGCCTCTATTGCATCCCGTAGCTGGACGATACATACTAGAGTTAGATTCGGTTCAGTGTTCAAAAAATATTCATAAAAATTAAACTGATTTTTTTCTGTGTTTCATTTCAGTAGAAGCAATGGGGTTGAAAAGGAAAGTTCTAAAAGACAGTTATTTTCGATTTGAAATTTTGAAATAAATTACTGAAGAATAATTTTAGTACCTATTAATTTTCTTATGCCCCGATGTTATTTAAACTGGATGCTAGTGACATCTAGCGACAAGTAGCTAATACATAAATAATATCAGTAATAAATTATAAGAGCCACCTAGCGTGATTCATGTTACTTTTAATATTCTATTACAAAGAAACACATAGATGGCACCACCAGTATGAAGACAAAAAATAACTGAAATAACAGGTACACGCACAGATTAATTTTTCAAGTTTTCATTCTGCCCTGGTCATTAGCGATCCGGGTCATAAATTTTCTTAATATTAAATTGCAGTTCAATACTGATCATACTACTATGCCTAATATACTTACTCGTACAGTGTCTTAATGTTTTTCACATTTTGGTTTTCCGAATTGACTTACAATAACCTTGGTAACATGGCAGGATCAGAAAGGTTTCTTCGACCCCCAAGTTTTCTTAATACGAAATTAATTGCAGAACATCCCCAGATGTAAAATATCTAATGAACACAACGAATGGACTTACAAGTAAAAAAATCTATTTAGGTAGGTATATCTATTATGCAATGAAAAAATTTTTTTTTAAACAAACCTTTAATCACTTCATCATTGACATGTACATATATAAACATTCACAAAGCATAATAGCGTCTATCTCCTTATCATAAATAGCCCCTCTCTTGGATAAAAATAAGACAATCAGTATGCATTTATCATCTATCATTTATATCTATATTATCAATATAATGCATTTGTACTAAAGACTGTCACAAATCATAAAAATATCTCGAATAAAATAGGTCATTTGAAAATAGCTACAACATTATAAACTACACTACATTACAAAAGGTTTTAATTTAAAAACATTAACTTTAATTAGATATAGGTACCTACATATCTATATAGCATAAGTTAGCTAGCAATGACGCAGTGGCTGTTACATACTATCACATAGCATAAAAAATATCTGGTGTAAAAAAAGCAACTTGAGAACAACCTCATTACATTTTTGTTTTTCAAATTAGGAGCATCAACGTTATACAAGTGGTAACACATACATAATATAAATTATAACATAAACTTAACAAGCAGTGACGCAATGGTTGATACACTGTCACATATTTAAAAAAATCTAAAATTATAAATGCTACTTAAGAACAACAGCATTAAAAAAAATTCAAATTAGGAACATACACATTATACAAACGGTAACGCATAATATAACACAGACTTGGCAAGTAGAGACATGATGGTTAAAATACTGCTAAAATAATAAAAAATATCTAAAACAAAGAAAAGCAACTTAAGAACAACAACATTAAAAACATATCAAATTAGGAACATCAACGTTGTACCGGCAATAACACATAATATAACACAGAATCAGCAAGTAGTGAAGCGGTGGACGTGTTTTATTTAAGATGGCTGTACACGATTGGTTGATCTCGGAGAGGCGGAGCGTTGGGCACAGCATCCAATGAACAGTTGCTCCCTCATCTCGAGATCGGGTACTGATTGGGGCCGGATTTATTATCGATTGTGCTATGTAATACTTATGTACGGATCGTGTTTCGTTGTGTAGGTAAATAATGAATGTACTGCCTTATTGAGTGGATTATTAATCTTAGTTTCTTTGACGTTTTTATATAGGGATTTATATAGTTAGTATGCATCGCAAGCTAGTAGGAGCTCCGCGATTTTTCTTACCTAGCTAAAATAATGCAATTGATAAAGTCATTGAATCATTGCTCTAAATTAACGACGGTGACTCTAATCATAATGGTCATTGTCACACCTCAACGTGATCAACCCTAATATAATCTAAATGTCTATCATTGGCAAAATGATAAGAAGAATATTTTGTCTCCTTTCTTTATCTATATCTACCTATATACATATCTTCTCATCTGAAGGTTACGACTTTTATGGTATTTAAAGGTTTCCGTATAAATTTGTTCCTTATTTGAATGATTTACATTGCAGACAATAATCTGTAAAGACAAGATATTTTGAAATCAAAATACACCCATTCATGTAGATAATAATCTTCTAAGTTAATAAAAAGTTATCTGATTGTGTACGGGATTATGTTATTAAAGGAATATATTGGAATATGAAGCTATACACAAACAGGCTTAGTAGGTGTTGTGTATGTGGGTGTAAGGACAAAGGTTATATGAAAGCTCGAGTAGGTACGCTTAAATGTACCTACATATATTTTATTGCAAAACGTAAAACTTTAAGCAAATACATAAAATAAACTAATTATGCCAAATAACTAATAAAAATAATGTTTGAGTCGATTTTGCTAGTTAATTCCAAACTAAGCAGATTACTGTACCAGCAATGCCACATACAGTATCATAGGTATCTAAGCACGTATTCTTTTGCAAATATTTAAAATACCAATAAGTTAGAATGCTAATATAAATCAAGTTAGAGTACAATTTAAAGGCAGCCTTTCGTTAGACAAGCGTAATCGAGATGGAACGAAACGTGGCAGGGGAAAAATGTCAAACAAATCTGATTAGTGTGATATTTATTCTGTTCTAAATGCTAAAGCAAAACTATCGAATAGGTACCTATATGAAATGGAAATGTTTATCCAAAGTCATAACCGATTTGGTAATGTCTAATGATCGAAATGTGTTCCCAAAACCATGGCAGGCAAAGAACTAAAAACGTACGGGAGAATAAACAAGATATTTCGTTTTAAAAAAAGTGTACCACAAGGATGCACTTTATCTCCCATTAGTTTTCGAGATATAACTATTTATGCAGAATCTATTATTAAACTAAATTTGGATTGATAAGAAGGAAGAGCAAATATCTAATGGAATGAAAATAACATAATCTAATGTATTGATTCTTTTAACTGCTAATAAATCCAAAAAACTGGATCAGTATATTAGTATCAGTCAGTATTTTCTAGGATAAAATAGCATTTTAATTGCAAAGATTTGCGAATGCTCGTCAGAATGTTTACTGGACACGGTATCTACCCGGAATAAATATTTAGGTAGCATCTACTAAGGTTCATCCTAGTAATCTTTTAAATTCTTATAAATCAATAATCATCAACCGATCGACGATCGCTTACACCTTTTGTCAACTAGAATCATCATACATTTATAATCAACTTCAAATCCGAAGACGTCTGAAAACAGACATTAGCTACACTTGGTCTATCTTTGCAGTGCTGGATATTGTCGATACTTATTGTACAAAATGATAACAATGGCAAATCATCTACGAAATAGTATAAAATATAGACTTATGAAACGTAGTACCTTCACAAGAAACTCCAAAGTAATTAAAGATAATCAGATCCTAAACTAAGTATTTTCTTTCCATAATTTATTGATAATGATGATGATGATCATCGGTATATAGCAATTGTACATACCTACTTATTATATAGATACCTAACACAATCGATGTACGATTTTAAACTGTTCTACAATATTTACATGCGTAGCATATTATCTTTTCAACCAAGTGACAATGTTGCGTTTTTGTATCAATAGTCAAGTGCTTTGGCTTGAGCGCCGATCAAATTAATTTCATTATTATTAAAGTGGACGCAGTATCAACATTAATAAGAAACTTACGACTATAACTCACGGTGGCTCACGGTCAGTTCGGGCGGTCTTGCGAAGGTGTGTCCCAATTTTGGCGAAAGTCCGACAGATGCGAGACTCAATTTCACTTCATATCACTCGTGGCTCACTCTTCATAATATATTCATCGATTATATTCACAACATTCGTGCACACTTCACCGTTTGATTGATTAAAAATGTTACGTGTCGTTTTATTAATGTGTCTGCATTCGTTTTAGTTCTTTTTTTTTAATACAAAACACACATGGACAAGTTATACAATCTTAAGATTAAGTCTTAAGAAATGTTCTTGACGTTTGATAGTTGTATTTTAATTATTAAAATTATTTTGCGATGTTTCACCGTATGTTGATTTTTATTTAGTGTAGGTACCTATCCAGCAAAAAAACGTTATTTAATTTGAAGGGTTAAGAATTGTTTCACGATGAAGAAATATTTAATCGAATGTGCTTATTGTTTGGGATGTAAGGTTGACTGTCTCGTATTTAGTCCTGTTATCAACTTTCGACACATAATCGGTAGGAACCCGGTCAAACTCGTCAAAGATTATCGAAACTAAGTAAATGTACTTGGACCTATGAAATTCAGTTATAATTATAGTATCTTCACGCCAAGTGCCTCACGGCGTATCCAGAGTGCACCGAGTGCCATAGATTTCTATCTTTAAAGTCCAGCCTTGCTTCTAAATTCATGAAATTAAAACCTCAATAATTATTTTATGGCAATACAGATATTTAAGGCGTCAATAATCAGGTGCTCGATGAAAAGAGCGTGAGGTGCTGAAGTAGTTTGAAAAAGTGGCAAAAACCAGGTTCGTTGCGCCGGGATCCATTGATCCGATATCCATTGAAGACAATCGAACTTTTTGCCGGCCGTAGCTCGTGCCGGCCAGCGCTGTCTTCCGGTACAGGCGGGAGCTAAAGTTTAATTAATTTATATATTACATTTATTTACTCCAAAAACCAAAAAATAGTCTATAGGTAAAATGTATTACTAAATATTTTTTAATGATTTCCGGTCGACCTATTTAGTTAGGTGACTCGTAACTAGGTATATTTCGTTTGTTTACGTATCTTTGTTGTTCCTAGACGTTTCTAGAATAGGTACATGCTTTGATATGTGCGTATTCTAATAGAAATTTGGAACAGGGCCCGGTATATGGCAATAGGTTCACCACCTATTCTATTACAGGGACATAAATCTAACTGGTGAAACGTGGGAGTGTTCTGTACTCCCCTGTCTACCCCTTGGTAGATTACTGGCGTAATGTTACCTAATAATAATACTAACTGATAATATTTATAAAAGCACCGAGTATACTATTTGTAGCGACATTTTTGGCAAAGCTCCACTCACATACCTATTAATTGTGCAAATTAATTCAATTCTTCAATAACTGGTGACGTAATAACGTAAGTTCTGTGTTAGAAAGTAGGTACTCTCTTTCAATTTTATTGTTAATTCTTTTTTTTTATCGGGAAAGAAAGCTGTTGATACTTTATTCTGTGCAGGTATTCTATTCATTAAATTTAAATTACACGAGAACAGCTGACAGTTGACATTTCAAATTAAGTAGATACGTCGAATATGATGGATACAAAAATTCTCTTCGTTTCTTATTAAAAGTTCCGTCTAGTGATTGCTTAATCTTATTGTAAGTATTATGATTATTTTTCATCTAATGTATTTTTTTCTACAAATTTGCATTTGGTCAGAGTGGCAGGCAATAGTCTTACCCTTCTGTTTCTAAGTGCAGACCCAAGCGCCATCCTACGCCAAGCCAAGCGCACTCCCACAATGGAACGTTCAAAGGCTTGTCGTTGATGTTGATGATGAAAATAAATTATTATTATTTAAATAATTATTAATGGCGTATTGATATATAGAGTAAACATAAAAATGCACACAAACATATTAGCTAGTTCCAATAGTAGGTACTCTAATAATGGCATTCCAGAACATTCTCACAAAAGATTTATGTACGCGAAAGTACTTAATGTATCGCCATTGTCAGCATCTGTCTCCAGTTTTTGTCGTTACTTTAATTTTCTCTCCTTTTTATCGGGCTTCTTTTTTTTCTCGGTCAGATGAACTTTCACCTCTGCCAGTTATATTGAATTTACTTTAATGTAGATACATACGCGGTGTGGGGATAGACAGAACTATACGAACTCATCTAAGTCTATTTTCTAACATAAATTTATTTGGGATCTGAAAGGACTGAAAATTGACTAATATAATAGATGTCTATATTTTTTTGATTCCTGCTTACGTAGATCTGAAGATTAATAGGTACATAATGTTGGTTTAAGGCTAAAGACGTTGATTAAATGCTCGATTCAAAGATTATTAATCCATCCTAAAGCTTATCGATAAGGTTTACCGATTGTTAAATATAAAACAAAAGATAGCGATCGCCCAACCTAGGTACTGTCAAAAAATCTTTCGTACACTTTTGTATTAACAGCAGTCACTCATTAGGAATCTGACCGTTATCTATATACAATCGGGGGTGAACTAAAAACAAAACATCCGAAAAACTATCCGTTCGTACAGGGCTGTGGACACGAATAACCTTTACTGGCTGACGTGTCCGGAGCCCTTCTGCTGTAGTTTCCATATCCAAATAAAAAAATAAATAATCCGTTCGGATACGCGTGGAGAGGAAATTAATTAATTATTGGTGTCGGTTTCACTATCCGTTCGGATACCCGTCAAGAGGATGTCAATTATTGGAGACAGTTTTTGTGGGATGGTACCTACACCTAATCAAGTACTTTCGTGAAATGACGCTTTTTGTGACAAATAATTAGGTAACATAATCAGTGTAACACGATGTTCAGGACGTGGTAAAAAAATTAGTAAGGACATAATACATTGACAATAGTAGAATAGGTAGGTACTAGACCTAGGTTTTTAGAACGAAAACATTGTCGTTGTACTTACTTATTTTTACTGTTAAGCAGCAACGATAGCAATATATTTGCTGTGTAAATAAAACACACATAAAATAATTCCTAAGATAAAGTACGTTTTTATACATATGTTATATGCAATTTAACATTATTTACAAATTTATGAATTGTATGATGGCTTGACAACACCACAATCACCACCATCAAGTGCTTTGAGGACCACCAGTCTCCGGGGGCCGCTGATTAAGAAGCAGCACTCTACACAACATACATATTACTTAATGGTAGATCACCGTCGTCTAAAATTTCTCTTCATACAGTAGGACACATGCGAATGTATTAACAGTCTTGAGGACATTTTATAAACCTACCGGATCTGTGTTCAGGCTCACTACGTACTCCATGGTGTGACGTAAACGGATCTGGTAACAGTAGGAGAGTTACATTCCTCTGCCTACCATTTTAAAGATTACAGGCATGATGTTACGTTACGTTATGAACCTAACCCATACCATAGATAAGGTATTGCGATGTGAATCACACCGTCTATTGTTTTAGATATACGAGCCTAATTACTTCGTGATCAATATTCAACATCATCATCTACCCATCTATCGTTCTACTATTGAACACGGATCTCGAATGTGTATGTTAAGGTCACAGATAATGGCATATCATGCTGGCCTATGGTGAGTTGACCGCAAAGGCTCAAAAGCTTTTTCTATATCGTTATAAGCAAATTATATTAAATCTTAAAATGCCCTTCGATTCGATCCCAGGAGGTCTCGAATAGATAGCTGAATTTTAAACAACAAAGATATGTCTACGCAAAATAAATTGTCTTCATAGAACTTGATACACAAAGTTATATAAGCTTACTACATATACAAAGTTTACTTATAGAACTGTGTATCAAGTATCAAAGTAAACCGTTTAAAAATGATTGTTGCATTATAGTTATGATGCAATTACCATCAGCGGTGCATTATGCAACTGCATGTGATGTTCGCACGAGATGTTTAATTGCGAGATTACACGGTCAATGTCAGCGTGACTCACTGCGCGGTGCGATTCACGAGCGGAAGCGGGTAATTGAACTGAATTGTAATATTGAAGTATTAATAATTGACTTATATTATACGGGAGTAGGCTCATGATGATGGTGATTATTGATTATATTATTTGAATGATACTGTGTAATTTATACTACTCGCGTTCATTGGCTATAGTGTTTAGGTTTTGATGGAATACAATTTATTAACATCATGTAATATCATGAAGTCACGTGCCATATTTGCTTAAAGGGATAAGCGAGGGGACTCCCACTTTTCATATTATATTACTTGTGCTATGGAACCTAGGTATGAGTGTGTTAATATAATGGGGACAAATCCAAATTCCGCGCTACTACTGGGAATCTTTCTATTAACATATCAAGATTTATAAAAGTAGATTTATCGATGACAATCTGTAAATTATAATTTAAGAAATGGATTTATTTTACAATGAGCAGTCACACGAAATTCAAATTTGATCTCTCTGTAAGTTTTATAATTTTTCTGATGGCGGAAGATGGACCTGTCTCAGTGGAAATTGCATCTGTAGGGGCATTTGTAAGTAGCGAATTTTTTATAAACTCAAGTGCTATTTAAAAGAACACTATCCTCAACAGTATTTTTAGTTATTTTAAATTGTAGGTGCCTACGTATTTTCCTCGCTGCCACCATAAATAATCAAGTCGAGCTGTCCAAATATAGTTGACTGAAAAATATACGGGAGTTAAATGTTACATAATTTAGTTTATTAACTGTAAATCTTCGGATTTATTCCAGTTCCATCTCCAAGCGCGGCTGTCAATTGCAAAGTCAAAGTAAAAAAGCAAAATCGCTGAGATCGCCCAACTTGTCCGATCCAGCCGATCTACTCACACAGACAGACCGGCAGACGAGATGCCCGGCCGGCAGCTGCCCTCCAATTATATGGCTCGTGCCGATTTTGATACTTGTCGCGCACCAATTTATTTATGTATTCCAGCGTTCCACTTTCAAATATACTTTTTTAATAATCCATTATTAGAATGGAATATATTACAATCTACGTTCACATCTGCGACTGTTTGAGTGACATCGTAAATTGTAACAAGCGATATATGTATGTGTAGTTAAGGTGGCGGCAGAAATGCTGTATAGACAAATTAAAAATGTAAGTATTTAATATTTAAGTAGAGTGATCAAAGTATTTTGGAAATGTCCAGAGCTGTTTATTATTGTTGTTACTTTTATTATATGAGATATATGTTAGTGCTATATTAATGCTTTGTTGGCGAAAATGTTCAATAATGTGGCTAAATTATCAAAAGTTTTTAGACATACTCGTATCTATCAAAATATAAATGGAGAAATCTCTAGATATATTTTTACTCTTTTTTTCAGTAATATCTTAAAGCAACTTATATATTTTTAGTAAGTATGTATGTAGGTATATGTGGTAAAGACCGAAGGAAATTTTTTGTTTGTCTATTTGTCTGTTTATCCGTTTGTTTGTTCCACCGTGGCGCACAAACTAATAAGACTTACTTAAACGAAATTTAAATTAATTGTAGCTATGTATAAACATATTATATTTTTTCGACGGAAAAGCATCTTATTCCTATAAGAAAATACGATGACATGTTCGACCAAAATTCATCATTTCTCTCATATTTTGTGTACGAGGTGGTCGATAACGATCTGTTAGTAATCCTCATTTCGTAATGTCATTCATAAATATAAAGTTAAGTGAAGTTAAACCCCTTAAGGCGTTATCTGGCGTTACGATACAAAAACAAACAAAAAAAAATATATTAAATTACCTTTAAATTATTGCATAGGTGTAGTGAATATCAAATTGTGTGATTATACCTACTGGGAATAAAAAGCTATATTATTCATATCTATACTGACATATCATATTTCAATATTTTTAAAATAACGTGAGTTTGCAATCTACCCGCAGAAAAGCCGAATACATTTTAAATGTCGAACATCAAAAATGGTAGCCGGCTGGCCGCAACGGACTAGTTGACAAAAATGTCAACTACTCAAGTGTTTAATTGCGATAAGTGTATACGGAACTTAAACTTAATTGACACAGTTTTCGATACTCAATCAGTAAACAACGAACATCTTACAATTAATGTAATAATAACATTTCAATATCGGAAACGATAGTGAAACATTAATTACTACAAATAATGAACAATAATAACATGTTGTTTTAGGTGCAGATACGGGTTTATTTGCTACTATTTATGGATAATCCGTTTTCCACTTACGACATGTAAACTGGTGGAATTCTATTTTTGATTTCTTTTTAAACAAACAATATCTTAGCAGAGATCGTTCCGTTCAATTTTTTCACTTAACTTTTTTTTGTTTACAAAAATTATTACACAATTAATCAACAAATTATTATTATAAACAATTTATTAGCTTTTTAATAAATTATTGTTAAACAACGAAGCATTACCAACGCTGCAGTCTTATCTAACGTGTGATACGCAACTGTCAAGTATCAAGATGGCTCGCGCGCACGCGCCGCGGCAGATGTCCGCAGCATCTGTTCACACACACATACCCTCATCTCGCCGACGCACACCGGCGCAACAACCTGCCGGCCACAGCTGATAGCTACCTGTGCTTTCTCGAAAAAAAGTTAAACATCGGAAAAACTTGGCCTGCCGGGTATGCTATTGGTATTTGGGTTCGGTTCGTATAAGATTTGCTGGGCTAGAGTGGTGCTGGTATTGTAAATTATTTAATAATTTATGTTCCCTTAAATGGAGCAGACTACTAACCCAGCTTGTATAATTTATAATGATATATTAAAATGATGTCATTTATTGAATTTAAGTCCACTGTAAGTCAAGTACACTGTCCGACTTACCACCGCATACCAGTTAGAATTTGAATCTTGTCTAATATTATATGCACATATATCTAAGCTGCAATGGTCACTATTTTATATTTAGCTCGTCAAACAGGCAGACGGGCCACCTGATGTTATGTACATGGTCACCGTCGCCTCCATAGGCGACTCCATAGGCAAAAGAGCTCTCCT
>DWME01005080.1:0-15398 GCA_018244795.1 Parelbella ahira ahira | reverse complement strand
ACATCACTTGTTCTGAACCCATTGAAACAAAGACCAATGGTTAAATTTATCCGTATTTATGTTAAAACACTGTTATTTAAGAAGCTTTATCGTTAACACGTTGTTTTTAAAACTTCTCTTCAGAATATTCTTTTTTTTTTCTCATTTGTTATCTTAGAATAATATATTTTATTATACTAAACACAAAGTTTAATATTTTAATTTAACTGAAAGAAACAACCTGGATAAATATAACTGGTTTAAAATTTGTCAGGTCTTTTTCTAAGCGAGTCGGTATTGCTCTGCAGTCAGATAATGCTGTCAGCGTCATCAGAAAATAGATGGTTTGTTTTTTCATATATATATATATTTATTATGTACATCACTTGTTCTGAACCCATTGAAACAAAGACCAATGGTTAAATTTATCCGTATTTATGTTAAAACACTGTTATTGTTATTAATTTCACACTTGTCATCAAGTTACATAATTATGAAATTATGTAGTTTGATCTGTTGATCCGCGACCGCGGGTTCGAATCCCACACAATTTTATTGTTTTCCGATGAGCGGAGCTATTTATGTAGTGTCTAATTGTAAAAATATATTGCATCTTACAAAAATGCCCACTAGGATGGCACCAGACACAGGTGATAGTTATGTAAATTTGTTAATGGATGGAAGAATATTAACGTACTCAGTTTTACGTATAGCTACATGTTCTGAAATAAATACTTTTTGATATTTATTGCATAAGTACGTAGTTAAAATTTTTGTAGGTATACATAAAATATATTTATGGGCCGGTTGTCTCACTGGATTGCTCTATTGAATTAACCTTGAGATCAGAAGGTGGTGTGTGGTGTGTTTTAAAATTGTTAAATAACATTGGATATAATAAAAAAAATGTTGTTACCGAATTAAATTTTATATGGAAATTCTTGCAATTGTTTATTTGACCCCGTCGTACACAAATTAATAATTTATATTAATCTCCTCTAAGTTTATTATAAAATACATATAAACAATAACAAAATTTCGTATTATATTAAATAACCAAAAGAATTGGGATGATAAATGAAATTGAAATAAATTATTAGGAAAAAAAAAAATATGAACATTACCAATTATATAAGTAAAACATTTGTGATATAATTTTGGGTATAAATATCCAATTTAAGGTAAAATGTAAAGCAAGAGTCGTTTCCGGTAATTGTTCGAAGGAGACAGATACAAAAAATTGTTTTGCAATAGGACAAAGAATTATTTACATGTAATTAACTTTAATTCTGGATTAGCAAGCTGAAGTGGCAGTGGGCTGGTCACATCTGTCGCAGAACCGATAGCCGCTGGAGCAGACGTGTTCTGGAGTGGAGACCGCGACTTGGCAAACGTAGCATAGGACGCCCTCCAGCTAGGTGGAGTGACGATATACGCAAAGTGGCTGGCAGTGGTTGGATGCGAAGAGCTAATGAGCTCAGTGGTGTACCATTGGAGAGGCCTATGTCCAGCAGTGGACGGGAGTAGGCTGATAATGATGATGATAGCATTCTGCTCTATTGAAGATTAGAAGCACAGATTATTATCGGTTATAACATTTATATACAAGATTTTATTACAAACCTGTCACATTATCAAGAGCATGGAGAGCAATGATGGGGAACAAGTCGACGGGAGGGCCATCAGCGATTTTTCTCAGTGTGCTTATCAATATCTTGTCGTTTTTGAGAAACACGGGCAAAAAATTCTGGAGGATATTGAAATGAAAGGCTGGAGTCAGCAATTTTCGATGAGTTTTCCATCGATGCCCTAAAATATTTGAAAACCATGAATTTTGTTCGGTAAATAGAATGACATTGTTTATATATAAAAGCTTCATCATCATCATCAACCTATCTCAGTCCTTTGCAGGACATATATGTACATAATTTGTATAATGGTTTATCTTATCTATTATAACATTGTCTTTGTGTTCTGTAGTAAATGACAGAATATGGTACTTTTAGCCTTGATGTTAACGCACATACCTGTCGAAGTGAGAAGCCCGTCCCCAAGCCAGGGTCTAATGAATTCGTATGATCTGCCCTTCGTTATCAAGTCTGAACGTGACACTAAAGGCTGTAAGTGAATATGCCTTTAGTATCCTAAGTAAATCTTCATTGTTCGCAATGAAATTGTAAGTAATACTACATTCAGTATTGACTGTCTCGTTGGTCGAGTGGTTGCAACCGCGACTGCTGATAGGGAGTTCCTGGTTTTAATACCCGGATCGGATATTTTTGGGTTTTTCTGACTTGAAATTTTTTATAGTAGCTCGAAGTCGGGACCTGTACCCGTTGCAAGGCCATAGGTTTATCATCTATTTCCACGATGGACATAAACATAACTAGTGAAACTTGGGATTCAATTACTTATACTCCTTTGCCTACACCTTCGGAGATTACCGGTGTAATATTATGTTTTTTTTCTTTATTTTGTATTTATAGAAAACCTCTTTTTGCAAATTAATGTACATTAATTAATTCACCATTAAAATAGATAAGATAGAAGTTGCCGGGTACATTGTCTAATTTATCGTCGGGTCGAGGTATGTATTATAAGTGATTGATTTAGTTCTCAATGTGTTTTCCTGCCAATTTGAAACAGAAGCAAAACGTTGTTTACGTTCACTATTATTCCTCGAAGGGTTTTCCTAAATTCTACAAGGTTAAGGTACCTCGTTATTGCGATTAACTAAAGTTAATGACAGTGTCTCTTATAAAAAGTTTATAAGGAAATCTGACTGTGGTTCCAAATCTGGTATCTGAACCTGGATAAACACGGAACCACACGTTCAGATACCACCTGGTTCAGGTGATATCTGAACGTGTGGTTCTGTGGTTCAGGTGGTATCTGAACGTGTGGTTCCAAAATCTGTTCGACTTATCTAATCTTCGCATTCGTTTTCTATTACTCAGACAAGTCTGTACCTGCTCTGTTCGTGTTGAACGAGCAATGAACAAGTAATTTAAACCGTACCATACATTGAAGACGTTCTCAGAAATAATAATGGTAATGTTTTCTTTCAGGCTTTCCACATACCTCTACATATTTGGGATGGTATAATATTATATATCTTTTATATAGCAAATGAACCCGGACTGCACTGCCGTAAGCGTCCTTCAAGCTTTGAAGAAGAGGCAAAAAATCTGAAACAAAATAAATAAATGAGTTCTAATAAAAAAAAAATATTTCAATGTATGGATAATTTAATATTGTGTCTGTAAACATCATAAATATTAATTTATTCATGTTCATAATGAAAAAATTACACATTATAAATTCTTTGTTTCATAATCAATTGAACATTTTAATTATCTTTTTTTTGGAGGCATATTCACGAATTACGAATAAAACGTTAATTTTTTTTCGTCAATAGCGATTTTTTATTGATAAAACCTAAGATCTCGCCAGTACCTCCCCGAAGAGGTAGGCAGAGCTGTGTAATACACTCCTATGTAACACGAGTAACTCCTACGTTACAGGAGTAAATTTGACGTAAGTTCAGCCTTCCATTATGGAATAGGCGGTGAGACTATTGCTATACATCGGGCACAAATCTAGCCTCTGAGCTACTGCTAGGAATTTTATATCTCAAGGACTCAGAGACCGAACCCAGGACCCCTCAATTCACAGACGTACTTGGAACCAATGGACCAACGAGGCAGTCAGTATAAATGAGCTAATAAGCTGTAGTTTATTAGGGTTCAATTGATTTTCAAATTTCATTTAATTCTACTACTATTATAAATGTGAATGTAAGTTTGTTTGTTACGCCATCACGCGAAAACTACTTAACCGATCATCATGAAATTTCGTACACATATTCTTGGAGGTAATAGAATTAACATGGGATACTTTAAAATTTTCTACTTTATTAAATTATCCAAGAATTGACCAAAACTTACCAACCCAAGTAACGTATAATAAAATGTTCAAATAAATACTCACCAACGGTTACCATAGCAACGGTTTCTAAGCATGGCCGGTTTGGGTGTACGTCAGTCGTGGTAGGCGAGTATATGTGTGGTTAGCTGTGGTATATTGTTGAAATAATATTATTATACTTTCTAAAAAGAAAACAAGACCTTAGAGGAAGGGGACGAAGCGAGTGTGCGACGGGCGGGAGCAGATTGGCCGGCGAAGAGGGGGAGTGCGAGTAATGGTAGATATAAAATTAATTTTGGATAGGATTATTGTAAAATCCGCTTTCGTTGAGCGTCTACCTCTCGAAATGAATAACTATGACACATTTCAAGTCAATCGGACATGTAGTTTCGGAGATCCCGTGATGAGCCAGTGGTATTTCGCTTATCTATACAGATAAATAAAATTGGAGCTAGTATATTATATTTAATTGACTTAAATGTAGATTACCTACGGTAATACTGAGTCGGCAACGAAAGATATTTCATGAAATTTTGTAAGCATTTGTAAACTTCGAAAATTTATGAAACTAGGATAAGATGAATCTATAAAATGATGAAACCAGGATAGGTTTCAAATTCGGTTTTTCAATTGGGGGATCGTGGGTTCAAATCTTTGGGCGCACGCCATTGTGCGTTTTGAGATTAAATGTTATCTGCAGGAACGACGAAACAAAACACCGCAAAGAAACTTGCACATCTGAGAGTTCTTCATAATGTTCTCCAAGGCCCATGAAGTCAGTCAAATCACACTTGACTAGTGTGGCTGACTATAGCTTTAACATTTTTTTTCTATGAGTAGGCTCCTACCCAACAGTGGAAAAATAAAATAATTTTAAGATACTGTTCCTTATTCAGTTACAAATATAAAATGGACTTACTTGTCGATCTTACTAAAAATAAATGCGCATTTCCTATAATCGGAAGGGGCCGAGGACCGCTAATGTTTACATCATTGCATTCATGAATAAAATACAGCCATGATACAATAATTGCAACTACTGATGTAAAAATAATTAATGTCACAATCATTTTAATATAATTTTAAACACCTAAGTTCATTATGCTCTTCTTTGAACGAAACAAACACAATAATATGTAATGTAAGTCCGCGCCGTCCGTTACGCTACACTCAGCGATTGCAACTGAATTATCAATAGGATAAATAAATTTTGCCCGGCCAAATCGTGGAAGAAAAGAAATAAATATTCAGTAGTGATAGTAACAATGACTGCTGTGTAATCTTATTGAATTGTAATTTTGTGTTACGTTTCAATTACTGTTCGTATAAACTACATATACCTACCTACTGAATGTGTGTATGTAGTATGTAAGAACATAATAAGCATATTTTGTAGGACTGACAGCGAAAACATGTAGACTATCTGTCCATCAATAACGGACATTAATAAAAAAAAAAATTCAAAATAAAACTGGTAGTAGTTTAAACTTTCGCCGTTATAAATATTCATTTAATTAATCCATCCCACATTCTATTACATTTAGTTGAGATTGCATTTAAGATATTAAAAGTGAAGATTGAGACATTTGGGGAGATTTTATATGTAACACTAATAAAATATTCATTACACGCTTTATATTAGCTTCGGTTGTTTTTACTTAATGATGAAAATAATAAAACAATGGTACGACATCTTTTCTGTGTGTCAAGGACAACGAACGACAAAGGACGACGCCGTCATTCGTGAACGTATTCGTTTATCAAAAGCTGGAAAAACCTGTGAAGGGATCGTTATCCTATTTGCAATTCTTTATTATTGTAACCATTGTAGTTCAGCATTAAATTTTATATAAAGTCTTAGGTGGAAACTAGGTAAGAATCCATTTCAGGGCGAAGAAAGAGTAAATATCCCGACCTTTGCAGGAATACCGGGATGCCTTAATAGGTGACTAAATTCGGCGCAGGCTGATCGCGGTATGGCGCAGTCTGCCTATGCATGTCTGATTACCCTGGCAGCTTATGGGCAGCAGTTACTGCCTATCCCGTTAAAAGGACCTGACGCGACAAGATAGTAATTATCAAAGGCGAGTTTCACTCATATTTATTTTCACTCTGATTGATCAAGCATTTACCAGGCATTTATGCAGTCAATTACCATTTAAGTGTAGCGAAACATGTTTTGCTACACAACATACAGCAAAATCTTAAGTGTATCGAAACCTGCAAAATAATTGTCAATAGTATTATCGTCATGTTCAAGTGTAATAAAATATGTAAATAAAGTGTGCCTTACCTATTATTTCTCGATAGAGCTTACAAAATTGCTCACTAAATTTACATTTGTAACTATATCGTTTACAAAAATTCAGGTACTTTTGTCCCTAAGTGTCATTATTTCAGTCATCATCAGTCTGTTTAAGTACACTATTGGTCATAAGCTTTTTTCCTACGCTATATATGCAGGTAGGGGATCGAAGATGGGTATGGGTTGTGGCACCGCCTAAGCTGGTGCACATTGGTCGCAAGGCCATTGACCTGCCCCTGAATAGGCTGCGCTACACCGCGATTAGTCAGTCTACAGTGTAGTTGGCTAATCGGTACATAAAAGTTTCTAAAATATTTATATAAATTGTTTTCATTACTTAAACTTTTTATTTTTTTACGTAAATTTTATATTATTTAAAAGGTATTAAACACGCTATAAGCGAAGTAGAGATAAAACAGGGTCAATGTTTAAATAAAATTAATTCTACTGGATTTACTACAAATTATACAAATAGAACTATAATTATGAAAGATATCACTTGTTTTCGACATCCGTCCAGGTCGGTATATGTTTGTCAGTTATCTATGCTATTAGTTGTCACCTGTCATTGTCAGATGCTTAGTTGTCAGTTTTCTTGTCTTTTGAGGTTATGTTTAGGATTCCCGAGATTTTAAACGAGTTATAAAAACTACAAACGAAAACAATATTACAAGGAGCAATCTTAGAAATAACAAACACAGAAAAAAGCCGCAAACATGTCGTGGAATTATATTTTGAATGGAAATGTCAAGTTTCCAATATTCCTTGGTGTGTACACAGATACCTGTGAATTACTTTAATGAATTAATATCGAGTTAAATAGAGTTGTTTTGTTTTTTAGATTTTTTACGGTATGCAAGTAAGAAGACCGGTGGAAGTACACAGAACACGAGCTGCAAAGTGCGGCCAAAGCATAGAGGATGGAAGGTTCAGGATGGCCATAATGTTCAAGCGGGGCATATACTAGCAACTCAGAGGTCTACCAGATTTCATCCAGGTTTGAATGTGAGTATGACAGCGGGTGTCACAAGTAAATTTAAAAATTCAATTAATGTTTATCAGTTAATTTTTCTAATTTAGAATATCTAGTAGTGACTAGAAGTGAGCCCAGTGTATGGCAATAGGTTCGCGACAGATTCCATGGAGACTTAACCGTAACTGGTGAAACACTCCTCTGCCTACTCCTTCAGGGATTACAGGTGTGATGTTACGTTTATGAGTTAAAGACTGATATGGTAATTTTAGAAATAAAACTAATATATTAATATGTGTGTCTATCGCCACTAAAATTATTATTTTTGGATTCAATAAAAACCAACAGTTTAATATCACACCTGTATTTCCTTGAAGAGACTATTAAATTATTTTTGCCTGTCATTAATACTAAAAGTAATATCAATTATTATAATAATAAGAATAATTATTAATTGAATATCAATGTCAGCCAAATATGTGTTAGTTACTTGAAAACAGCAGAGTTGTAGGACATCACTCAGGGTTCGACGATTTTCAAATGATTTATTCAGTTTTTGTTTTGGTTCATACTTTCACACTTCATTTCACTTCAGGCAAAGGTTATATCAATGACTAGTGTCAGAAATTATAATTGGATTTCATTGTGGTATATGACAAGAAATTTTTACATTAGAGTGTATAAGAAACTCAATTTATTATCATTGCCATTATCATGGCACCTGTTAAATGGGTTAAATTATTCCATAAAGTTATCATGTGATTTTTTTATAGATAATTGATTTTTTTAAAAGAGGAATGTTAAGAATAACATGGCTCTTAAAAATTTGTGTTTTAGTCTGAGAACATATTTATAATGAAAACTTAACACTTATTAATTACAGGTTGGGTTTGGGCGCAACGGTACACTGTTTGCACTGGAGGCTGGTAAAGTAGTCGTCACATGTGAAAAGTTTGACCCATTCTGGGACCACACTTGGGTGCAACGAATCTACAGTGGACGGACACAGCAGAGCATATTTAAAAAGTACTTCAATGTCATACCTGAACCTCAGCACCAGAGATTCAAGCTAATAGACGAAGTTTAGTGCAGATGTTACAATTGTTTAGTTTAGTTAATGTTTATTTCCTATTATATTGTGTATGAATGTAAGTTTCTGTTTATTTTGTTACCATCAACCCATGTTCTGTTTCATTATTGGAGATGGAGTCTTATCACAGAATAATAAAATGTTTAAGATGGATAGTAGCTAAAAGCTGGGCAAGTCAAGTATAAATTAGTACATAGAAACTTAACTATGAGGAACTCTTGGGTGTGTAAATTTTTAATATCTTCCATATAGTGTCCATGAATAAACCACATGATTTAAAAAACTCATAGCACCTTATGTTAAGGGATGTAAACATATGAATTACAGAGGTTATTTATCTACAGAGTATTTATATCTTCAGTATTGGATGTGTCATGTGTTTGTTAAGCCCACAGAAGTCTATGTTTTAATAAATAAAACATTTGTTAAACATAACATCATGTCTGCAATCCCCATAGCGGTAGGCAGAGCAGTGTAGTATACTCGTACATGTCACCAGTTACTTTTACTTTCCATGGAATAGGTGGTTAGCCTGTTGCCATACACCGGGCACTAGAAATTCTAAATTAGAAAAATCCAATACTACCTGGCCCACAATTTGAATCTAGGACTTCCTGATCGGCAGTGGTTCATGCAGCCACTCGATCAATGAGGCACTCTACATAAAACATTTGTTACAGTTTGATACAACTGTTCTTGGTAAAGTGCTTTTTCTTATCTCATTTACTAGTGGTTTTTGTCTTCTAGTGGATATTATATCTTTCAGCTGTGTCAGTTACATTTTTTAATATATTACTATATTACTTCAGAGTTTGTAAGCGTTCACTATACATGCAAAACCTTTTTTGGAAGTCCTTTAATCTGAAATATTTTCGTGATGTATTTGAAATGAATATAGTATTGAGAAATTTAAACTTAGTTCTTATAATAGATCTTTCATTTAAAGCAAGCTCTTCAAGGCACTCTTACCTGAGTAGTGGCATAAGTTCAATAATGTTTAAGATTTTGTTTAGTATTGATAGGTATAAATACAAATGAAATAATTGCTCAATTATAATAAGATAGTATTATCACTGTAGAAGTATTAAACAATATATTGTTTTGATTCTAATATAACATCTGAAATAAGAAAATTGGACTAAAGCCAAGCCAGGATTTTAATTATTTTTGTACTATGTACGAAATTATTTTAATATTACAATTGTGTTGATGATTGGTGGTAGAGACGTACATGTACATGTTCTTCTGGAAAGTACCACCACTACAAGTACTTCAAAATTCAAAATTCAAATGTTTTTATTTATTAACAGGTATATAAATACACTTGATGAACGTCAAAAACAAATCTTATACATCATCATTTTATTCTATTCATCGGCTTTGAGCGCCCCTTTTATGCTTATGTAGACCGGAAGAAAAAAGCCGGCGGAAAAAAACTCCCGGCACTCTTTTAGAAAAAAAAAGAAGCAAAACAGTCATACAAGTTATAACATTGCTGTATAGCTTTGGGACCGCAGAAAACACACGTGACAGCTATCGTGTGATAATATCAGTCCGCTGCGAACAGTTTACAAAAGCAGTTGAATTTAACTATACTTTTATCTAATTGTACAAGAGACAGCCTAGTGGAGTTAATTCAGTCCCAGGCCTCCTTGTCGTTTAGATAGTCCTTGGTTTCATAATAAGCCTTACGGCACAGGGCTTGCTTTACTATTTTTTAAAATCTCTGTAAGGGCAGGGACTGGATATTTAGAGGTATTTTATTGTAAATTCTAACAGACATACCAATAAATGAATGGCTTATCTTATGTAGCCTACATTTAGGGATTGCAAGTCTGTGACCGTTCCTAGTAATGACAGTATTATCTGGCTTACGTAATTCCTTAAAAGTAGGAAACTTACATTTATTTGTATGAACGTACAACATATTTTCATAATTATAATGCGATGCCAAAGTAAGTATATTTATGTTATTAAAATCTCTTAAAGAGAGTCTTTACAGCTTAAGTAAATTTAAACAACATTAGATCTTTATACATTCTTTACATCTTTGAAAATAAAATTGTAAGGTGGAATAGTATAGTCGAGCAACGCAGATCGAGTCTTCAGTGGCGGTCCGAACCATTCTATCTCGAAGTTCTCTATGACCCTCGCCAAGAACGTCTCCAACTCCAACTCGGCTATTCGACGACCTATAAATAAGATGTTTAAATTATGTACGCAGCGTGTATGAGATGAGTTGAAGATCGAGCTCAGAGGCGTGCCTACGTATGGACAGGCCTACGTCCAGCAATGGACGATGACGGGCTGATAATAATGATGACGATGAAGCAGCAAGTGCCAAAAAGCGAACGTTAACACGTTTAATTAATTTTAAGACATTTATTTGCTGCTGGGTTCTTGTCTCTCTTTCCCCATTCAGTTGCAAACATGACAGACAGGGACAGCAGATTTGAGTATCAAGTAGTAAATACTACAATAAACAACAACCCTACAAGACCTTACAGTAAAATAAGCAGATTTACGCTGCAGAAAACTGTCCTAAATCTGAAATTAATAAAGAAATTCTATTGCTTTAATTACTTAAGTAATTTACCAATACAACTGCGGGCGCCGAAACCAAAAGGATTGAAAGCGAAGGGATGAGCGTTTCCGTGGTATAAGGGATCGTCTTTGTCAACTAGCCATCTCTCTGGAATATACTCTTGCGGTCGGGGGTACTGGTCCTCCATCATTGATAAGAATGCGTGAGCGAATATGACGTATGTCTGGAAATTGGAGTAGATCGTGTATGATTATGCGCAAAATGGGCTACAAGACTGTTAAAACACGTTGACTTTAAACATCTAGTAATTTCTGAGTTGACACTGCATTTCAAGTTTACCATTAGTACGAATAGATCTTTTATAAAAAGTAAAATGGTATTATAAAGTGCGAAAGTGAAATATCACCGCTGCTCATGACTACAGATAAGTATTGAAGTTTAGTTGTATATCAGTTGTTTGCGTCTTTTTAAAAGAGCACATCTAATAAGTTAAGACACAAAAGATTAAAAATTTATTTTATTCTTTGCATAAAATATAATACTATGTAAAACACTCACACTTTTCGGTACTTTGTAACCCATGATGTTGTAGTCTTTGCTTACTTCTCTCACGTTTGCACCTACGACGGGCTTGATCCTCATGGACTCCTTGATACACGCCTTCAAAAATGGCCTCCTCTCCTGCTTCGATATTATCTCTTCTCTCAGTTTCGTTTGTTTCTCCGGATTACTCGCCAGGAAGTAAAGGATCGCCGTCATTGTGTTACTCGCCTACCGTGGCATATACATACATATAATAAGAACATCAACTCGTGTGATCTATTTAAATATTACATCAAAATGTAAATGCGAAAACTGAGTACAACAGTCGGGTAAAAATAGTTGAATACTTTGCAATTTTCTTCTTAACCATATTGTAAAATTTTATGGATACATATGGCTCCTTATATTTTACAGAACTTAACTGCAATTAACCCATACCGATTGTTTTTATTCAAAATTTTTCCAAGTAATTAAAAATGAAAAAAACAATCTGTTGAAAGCCATATTAATGTTAAATTTTGAAAATTTTCACCACGTTCATCATTACATTGCCGAGGCGTTTCGGAATTGAGTTAAACCGTGCATAATAAGATATTACACAGGATATGAGCGACAGGACCGAGATTGACAACGTCGAGACAGCAATTCGTTAGTTTATATGAAACAATTTTAGAGTTTCCAAATAAATGTACAAAATATACTTATAAGTTTCTTTAAATTATGTTCAATTGAAATCGATTAGTTTCATAGTCGCATAACTCAGTGTTTTCCATAAGGCTCGATTTTTTATGTTTTTGGGATATATGGGGTATTATATTGATTGTAACATTCGTAAAGATTTTAAGTACAAATACAATAAAATGAAACTATAACTGGTGCATTAAGAAATACTTATCAAATCCTTAGCTCTCTGATAAGAGTTTATAGCTGTAAATGTAGGTATGTGTACTAACTTAACGGGAAGACAGATATACCATTATTAAGACTGATTTTAAGCTTTATAGCTTTTAAAATAAAATAGTACAGTATTGTTTATTTGAATATTCTAATAATATTTACGTTTTGATACAAGCAACTTATTCTACTATCATACCGTATCAACGCCAGCAAATAACATGTCTCTGGCCATTATCATAGCTACGTTTTCGTCAATTTGCAGAAGTTTTTCCAAGACACCCTTTTCATTCTCCGATTTCTTGTCCTGCGACTGTAGTTGCTCAATAGCCTTTTCAACAAAATAATTACTTAATCTGAAATTAAAGAGCATTGGTTATTCTTTGGCTTTATGGCTACTTAGTCAAAAATAAGTAATAGAGCTGTCTATTACTTACTTATGTTGGTCTTACTGTTACTTACGCCTTTTGTTCCTCGTAAACTTTCATGCCCTTCTTGAAAGTTGGCGTTGATAAATATCTCCAGAAGCTTAGTTTGAAATCTAGTGCTTCCGCGACAGAAAAAACATCATGTACAGTCTGTATGAGCCTCCAAGCGGGAGAGTCCTTCGGTAAGTTAGGATCTAAGCAGTTAAGTCGACCACCCAACGCCACGACGCCAATGGACTCGAGCGCCCAAAGATTCATTTCGGCGTCGAACCTGTTCTTTATCATATTTTTCTCGTTGCGAATTGATTTCATTCTGAAAACTCAAAGTCATTGAAAATTGAATTGAGAACAAGCGCTGCTAGAGAAGAAGGAGACATGTATTTGTAGTAGGTAATGAGAGTTTAGTGATTTAGAATTTATCCTACCAGTCTGAGAATATGGCTTCGAATTCTTAAACTTACCTCTCTAAATTGACTTTTACGTTGAAATATTACTTGCTCTAATGGTTAAAGAAAACATCAAAAGGAAAGGTGTAGACCTTATAGCCCTCAATAACGTTCAATAATCCACACTTCTCAGTTTTAAAGGAGATAGGTAACCAACAGTGGAGCAATAAAAGGGTTAATGGTGTTTTAATTAAATGGTTAGCTAATTTAAATGGTATATTAGTCGGATACATTCGTAAAATGTAATCGCATTCTGTAATCGGCAGGAATTCATGATGAAAGAGTGTGTGTAGGTCCGAAACTAGTCGGGCTATTCCGAAAAACGTTATATGTATGTATAATCATTTGTATACACTCACGAGACATCTAATAGTAAAATCGTATTAAAATAAAGTAACCGTATAATCCTAAAATCGTATTAAGTAAAAAATCACCTGGCAACCATGTCCAGTGCGACTTCGTCAAGTATTTTAGAATACAGCTTTATTGTACTTGGCTTAAGCATAATTGGATTTACTGTAGATCGAAATTTTTTCCATCTTTCGTCGTGGCTGAAATAATAAATGGAAATCCGTATTTAGTATACTAAACGAAAAACTAGACTTGAAATATTTGCTTATAATATTGTGTTTAGGTTACGTGTAACGTTAAAGTTGTACTTGAAAGTATCGTTTACAGAGCCATCGTTGCTGCTCTTAGTTAATTATCATTAGTCTGTCTCAATTTATTGCTGGACATAGGCCTCCCCTGAGAGCTTTTTACCATTAATCTCCACACTGGGCATGCGGTTCAGAATCGCAGAGCATGGCTTCTCCCATCGCCTACGCTCCCAATTATTGTTGTTGGACATCAATGCTGGTATTACTGTATACGAAAGGATACAATAGGCAAATATACGGAGCAAAACCAAGCGTGTTTTGTTCACACTAAATGTGTTAGGGTAGTGGAATATTTGTTAGAGATTGCAAGAAATTTAGTTTTATTTCTTGATTGATTAGTCGCTTTTAAGGCGTTTCTGGGTACACGCAACATAAAGTGACGCGCGTGTCCTATCGTTACTTCTGTAATATGAAATAAAACAAAGGAGTACCTACTCAGTAACTAATCCATGCGGCATATCCACGGGATCGTCATTTTTCTTGCTGTAAACTTTTCTGTAGTAGTCAAGGGAATGAAACCCAGGTCGCTTCGGTAACCAATTCTCTCCGCGCAATATCTGTGAAATACACGTGAGAAAATACTTAATAGAGTCTTGTTTCGGGTACCTACTATGGATAGAAAATACTTTCAGGTAAATAAACGGGCATTAAACGGACGATAAGGGAAAAGTCAACTAGATAGCATGAGGCAGAAATAATGGTTGACACTTTCAATGATGCACACTAAAACGACTGTTGTGTTCTAAATGGTTGGTACTCCTTCCTTGATAAATTATGTTTCTGTTTGATAAATGAATGATGACGATAATAACGTATGAGTTTGGTGAACTGTATGTATACGAGTATATGTATACACACATCCATACATACACACGTGTATACATATACCTTGCAATAAATAAAAGTATTTTAATAGGAATTCAATTCCAGATTAGTGATTAGACTTGAAAGTTAGTCATTACCTGAGCTGAAGCTTCAGCATCGTACAGTATCACATGAGTAGGAGCACCCATCAGACCTTCCAGTCTCACAATGGGTCCATACGCTTTATAGAAATAGCTTCGGAGTTCGTTACCGCCTAGTTTGTATAATGCACCTGACGACATTTTGGAGTGATCAATCATACGTTTTATGATAATAAGAAATTAATAAAATAAACCTAATATAATTTTAATAATGGGACGACTATTCGGGTGTATAGAATTTATGATTGAAATAAATTTAATTTCGAAAACAGGTGGACTGCCATATTATGGGGTAAGTTCAAGAGACACTGAATTTAAATATCCGATCTGGTGATCCGATTTTAAGAAATATATTTAATACATTTAAAATGAAATATCACTTGATATAATGATGAAGCATATTTTGGTGATGATACATGTACTCCTTAGACTTGTCCAGAAAATTATTCTCTAAGGAGTGTGCAGTCTGCTAGCCCGCAGTTGGCCAGGGTCGCAGGCTATATAGCCTTAATCCTTTCCTTTTGAGAGGAAACCCGTGTCCGAAAGGGAAACGATAAAAGGTTTGTTAAATGATAGGACTGTAATAAGATACTCGGTGCGGTCACCTATTACAAAATAGGACTGTATAAAAACATGAAATTCTC
>DWME01005079.1:0-15401 GCA_018244795.1 Parelbella ahira ahira | reverse complement strand
GCGCGCCATGGATTCGAACCCAGGACCCCCGGAATGAGAGGCTGAATTCTTAACCACTAGGCTACCACTGCTTAACATGCGTATATGAAGTAATAAATGTAATAAAATTCGTCAGGTCTTCGAACCGTTTTAGATACCCGATGCTCTTTGCTTACCTTGTCGGGGACCTGCCGTGATGGTACACTAATATTACCTAAATATATGTCAGCAAACTTTTATGTCGAAGTCTTTCACGATATCAGATAAGGTCTACGTATCCAGCATTTAGCTTCCTTGCTATAATATTACCATGTCGCATTATCTTGAAACACTTTTCCCGAGATTTGGGATATATTTTCGGTATCATACGTTACGTTATCATTACGTTGAATGTATTTCCATGGGACTAAAACGTAACCGGTGAAACGTGGGAGTGTACAAAACTTCTCTACCCATCCCTTCGGGGATTACAGGTGTGATGTTACGTGTTACGTTGAATATATTAAATCGTATAATATTGATCACGCGAAATACACCGTTTATGTTTACATGTGCATCTAAAGTAAATAAATATATTAACTTCTAAATATTATTACTTGGAATTAGTAAGATGTTGTTGTCTTGAAGTTTGTAATATTGTGAATAGAAATGTCGCCTTAAGGGGATTCTTAGAATGTAACTGATTCTTGGAGTGGATTGAATCAATTAAGAGAATCGTACACTGTAAACAACTTTATCTGTACTAATAATAAATCTCTTAACGAAACGTCATCTGTATATATAAGGTATTTTTGAATAACTACTGTTAGAGGTTTTATTCTTTTGAAGCGATGTCAAGTGGAACAATGATTTTTAGAATTTTGAGCTGTCAGTTTCTTGATCTGTTTGTGCATTCGGGTACGCCGATGTCAGGAACGGCTAAATCTATGTGGGTACGGTTTTCACTGATATATTGTAGTAAGTTTCATTTAATATCTGGTGTTTGTTGTATTTCAATGAGTTTATTGATAAAAAAAATATGTTAAGTTAAAGAATATTGTCAGATTATTATTGGAATAAAAATATTGATGATTTGTTTAGGTTGACGCATTGATAGCCTGTAGTTCTATGGTGATTAAAAGTTTATATGAGCACAAAGTTAAAAAATGGATAGTTTCGGAGTTAGGTCGGCCAATGTAAGTTAAGCTTAGAAACATATGGCTCAGCATATTAAATAGGGCTCAGATTAGGCTGGATGAATAGAAAGACGCGGCCAGGCTTATAAACTCTTTGAAAATCCAAGAACTGAAATCCACATGAAAGGATTTGCGAGCAACAGCTCATATTACAATTAAATTACTCCATACACATTAAGATTACGTTTTTTGTAAACCGTGTTGATGCTTGATGTTTAGTACTGTGTGTCTCGGTTGTACATTTTTCCTTCTACGCACACTATGACTTCACTTCTGTGTGGTTTTCCTGCCGTGATTTAAATCTATATTATTACTATCTGACCGGCAATGTATTGGTATGTTTTTTCCTTCGTAGATGGCTAAGATCTTATTCTACTTCTTACTGTCTTTTTGTTTCTTTCCATCATTAACATCTGTTGTAATTCCACTAATACACGTCTCCTTATAGCACGATTAGGATCAGAGTCTGTCGCACTGGACAAGTGCGGCTTGGCAGATTTCACTTGCCCGTTTGTTTTAATATTCACACACCTAATATAATTAAGTACTAATGTGTGTTCGTGAATCGCTACTAAACACAGCGTGTTCATTTTACATAAATCATTAGCGTCTAAGTTGTCCCTTATATCAAAATAATTATATCAAAATTTAAGTAAGTTCGTCGTCCCATTTCGCTCGGGCGCCATGTTACGTTATAATCCCGTGTGGGAGATAGCGCCTCGTTGGTGAAACGACTAATGGACGCTTAAGAGCTGAGGAGGGCTTTGTTTTATGACGTAATGCTCGTGGAATATACGTCATTGTGCGTTGTTAATGGACGGATGAAGAAAGAAAAAAAAGAAATAAGAACAAGTTTATTGAATATGCAAAATTATAACATTTTGCTCTTTTTTAAAAGGTTGACTGATGGGGAATGCCACTAGACGTACAGTTCCCTATTGCAGTTTGGTAATGTATTGATGTACAATGAGAAGCAAACAATAAATATTACTGTTTCATTTTAAAGAGTGTGGGCAAACTATTATTAGATGTTTCTACTTCAATTTTTGGTAGGGGCCCTGGAGTCTGGATTTGTGCCCGATTTATGGCTATAGGCTCACTGGTTATTCTATATTGTGATGTAAATGTTACTGGTAGAATGTTGAAGTGTAGTAATACCTCTGTCTACCTCTTCGGTGATTAGGGGAGTGATGTTTCTTTTTATTAAAAAAAAACTATAATATAACCTCGTACTTTTTATTACATTATTAGGCACAATATTATCAGTTACATCTTAGATGATGTTCAATATATTTCTCTTTAACTCCCTGTACTTACCTCTATTGAAACCGAATCACGAAATGGAACATCATAACTCCATTGAGAGCGTCATGGCCGTCGTCGTAGCGAGCCTCGTCGTTTTCGATTCGGCAGTGCGTTGTTTAGGGACCAATTACTGTGACTTTACTGCCACGATCGCTCCTTGGAATATCCATCCTCCGGTCCATTAGAGGCCCGTTACGAACGTCGATAAGTCGTCCTCGATCGTTTAGGGATTATTATGCCTTTGCCGTTCGAAAACGGCCACTGGGCAAAATTTGCAATCCGCCGTAATTGGTTCGTGAACATTAGTTTTGCAATTTCGCCGTTTGGAACTACGCACTTCAACAGATGCTGAATAACTGATGGTAGCTCTTTATTGGCGCTGACGTTGTTGATTGAATTTGTTATATTTATATTTTTATGTGTTGTACAAGTTTTTGAATCACTCTTAAAAGATCCGTTGATTTTAAATTTCATTGTTGTCTGAAATGGCCCGTTTGTAATGTTATTTTAGCTAGCACAAAGTTGCTAATGCATACCAAGAAAGTAACTCGCTGTAAATAGCTTTTGTTTTAATGATTTTTAATAAAATATTTTACCCGAAAACCGTAACCCTAACGCTCATAAAATCAAATTTCAATAAACTTTGAAGAGCAAAATATACATATTTCTTGTGAAACATTTTCGTACATTTGACATAAAGCCTTATAAAGTCTAAATTTGATTTAAACTTTCCAGAACTCCCGACCAGCTATAATTTGATGCGGTTCCCTTGTTTTATGTGAAAAGTTGCTGTTTTATATTTATTTTATGCGCTTAACAATCTTCATATCCCTGTAACTCTTCTCATTTTAATTAATAAAGAATTAATAGAACCAGTGGGACTGTTAATTTCAAGCTTGTAATTGGAATTTTCCAGATTATCGTAAACAATTATCAATAAAACAATAATCTCTCTGTGATGACGTTTAATTTGTCTGACTTTTCAAAACACTGATGACCCTAATAATAAATGTGATACAACGATTCAGTCGAGTCAGCGGTGACAGCGTTGTTAGAAATAATGATCGGATGTGCCAATCAAAGTAAAATCTATTACGCTTTGAGTGAAATCAACGCGAGACCTTCCGTGCTGCCATTCCGGGTTATCTGCCAGCCAATCATCCCGACTTTCCTTGGTCGTTACTTTCGAGTATTCTTTTGATTGGTTTCACGCGGAAGTTCAGAGGTCACGTTTTCATAACAATAGTCTTCTCGCTCCTGGTTGTGATCATTATTGTCCATTGTTCTGGTCTTCCTGCGCACGACAACCGCTTTTGTTTTCGCACGTGTTGTCGAATACTGCTTAATAATAATGACACCGGCTCCATTCATAATGACGAATCCCATTCATTGTTAGTATCAATATTTTCGTTGCTGATTAACTTTTTTGTAGTGTTGTTTTTATGATTTTATTACCTTGTAGGCTCATAGATTCGTTTGTGATACTAATTTTGCTTGAGCTGTCGTGCCTTTTATTTAATTTATACGTAATACGTTTTCATTTGCTTCATTTTCGACTTATGTTATATTTGTACTTATTGCACAGATCACTTTGTAAGTTGATTAGGTACGCCTTTTCCACAGGAGCATGCAAACATTAAGGATTACCTACTACTACGGTCTGGATAAATTTCTTTCGCCTCTTCTACACTCATCATTCTCAATATAACCGCTCGTCAATTAAAAGTACTTTAGGCAGGATCTTCGCTTAGGACGTCTCCGATCTGATTTATTTGATATTTTTCTATATATTATGTCTTAAAATCTAATTTTGAAAGTACTCGTGAACGATATATATGCTTTGTATTCTACTGTAGTACTCAATTGATAAATAGACGCCTGATTCCCCAGTCATTTGATTGTGTTACGGCGAGGACGCTACGATGCATTCCAAAATAGATTGACTCGTTATATTATGTTATGGGGTTATAAAAGACTTGTTTAAAAATTTTCTTCTTTTTATATATTCATTACTCAATTTTCTCAGTACCATAACTTAGCATGAATAAATTTAGTCTAGCACCAACTCTTTTAATCTTTTTATTGTATCTACAACATTGTGCTTGGGTTTTTGTTGATGCTGGGCTTATCCTACTGCCAAACATTTACAAAGACGCTAAAGAGTGTCCGTAATGTAAACATAGATTATTTTACGACATGTACCTACAATTTAATCTTCATTTCCATTGAGCGGTACCGCTACTCATGTATGTATATGCATATATATTATATATATTTATATTGTTGCCTACATAAAGACTCTGCATATGTTATAATGTATGATGATAAAAATATTTACAGTTAGAACAATGCTGAAGAGAAACTAGCAGTTTGCTTCACAAATACGATTGTCAATGTCCGAGAACTTGAAAAACATGCTTATGGGATTATCAGATAGTTTTGGGTCATTGGGTTAATAGTGTTAAAGTCATTGTGGTAAATTGTTGCTAGAGTTCAGAGTGGCTGTTCAATTGTGGGTCAGTTGGAAAATGTGTTTCGGATTTATTTCTTTCTATTAAGACTGAGACAAAATTTCCAAAAAAAATATTTTCAAATTTAATTTTTCTCTATCCCGCAAGGGACCCGGCGTGAAGATGTGTACGGATGTACATGTGTATGAATTTTATTTAAAGCATTTTTGCTCTCTAATTATTTTCTTTTTATAACATGACATTAAGCTTTAAATGAGTAATTATGTTTTTATGTTGCGTAGTATTAAATAAATCGCACATCTTCAAGAAAAGCCGGAAGAGATTGCAACGCGTAGTAATGAAACTATAGTATGTAGGTCATATTAATTTTATTCCGTGTAGGTTTCACACTTTACTTTTATTAATTAGACTGGAAACGAGTTGTTAATGTCAGTGAAGTGGTCATTTATAAATTTTTTGTAGCGTGTTTATGAATTTATATTATGTTTGTTTTGAATTCTATAGGTACTATTTTATAGTAGTCGTTGTGTTATACTTGTTCTCGTGTCTTTTGTTTTCTCTTTACTTAGTGTCTCATAATTTCCTTTGATTCTTTCTTGAGATTTATTTGTACTATTTTTATTAATTGTAACTATTTAATATGCTTTGTTTTTAGATCGTGTTTCGAAATTTCTTAGATTCTTGCAGGTTTATAGGATTGCAACTTTCTCATTCACAGATCTATTGGAAAATATTTCTTTAGAAATTAGCTATGTATTTTCACATACCTCTTTCTTTATGATATTTTTCAAATTTATATGTCTGTACTTAAATAAAACAATTAATAAATATCATCACCATAATCATCAACAAATCTTTGGTGTTTCCAGTTTTGGACACAATTCTACTCCCAGAATGGGAAGGTCTAGAGTCATAGCGGGAATAAATAAATAAATGTATCAAATGTTCTTGTCGATATGTCAAAAACCCCATTCCAAACGCTCGTTGGGCCACTTCATATCGACTGTGAACACACATATGTATGTGCAACAACAAAAACGCTTGCACCGTTATACACGCCAGCGACGGAATATGTAAAATCCGTGAAGCTTTGACCGCGGCGCTCGGTCGCACCGTTAGAACTCTTGACCATTCGTACTGTATTGTTCTTTAGTTGTGCGTTGTGTGGTGTAAGCGTTCGAAGACCGTTAGGCCGTTCCGTCGCCGCTTCAAGTACAGACGCTGTACATTATAATTCAATAAGACCTGATGGATGATGATTAGCATCACTAAGGTTAGATTTTGTGTTTTTTGATTCTTGATGTACGAAGAGAGTGGTTTTGTTTATTGTAACGCGCAGATCATGTGTTGTATAAGGTTCAGAAAATTTTCCATTTTTTTATTTTAAAAAGCCTCCTGACGTCGCTACCTCGACAATTATCTTTAAAAATGAACCACCTCTTGACCTTTCTCCGTTCCACCCAAGTGCTATCTACTTGACCTTTTAATGAAATACTCGGTTTGTTAACAGAATCGATAGAGCGTTAATAAAAGTAGTCCTTTTTACCTCCGATCGTCTAAAAATAACCCTCCTAATGTTACCAAAAAAAAATCTATAGAGCTCTAAAAAAAATAGTCCGTCTTGTTAGTATTTGAAGAATGTCTGTGGTTATGATACATTTCAAGATCGAGATTCGTGACACCTAAAGTGATTTCACACTGTATCGCTCTATTATTAGATAATTGTCTCTTTTTAGAAGAGTTGGGTTAGTGTTTATCAGATTGACATAGTCAAATTTGGCAGATTGTGAATATAACAGAGAATTTTATGGAGAACTGAGAAATTTTATGTTTTACTGTTACAGCGGAAGAAATTTTATCCTTAATAAAGAATGTAATGTTTTAAATTTGGAAGTGAGTGACATGGATTCGAATGGAGTGGAAAACGGAATTCTCAGTCATCAGACTATGCTTCAAGATATATACTTTTTGTTTGGAAACGTTTTTAAAAATTGCCCATTTCAAAAAGGAAATTAATATAAGTATAGACAGTGTCTTATTCATAAAAGGAGGATCTTAATGAGACAAACTTTAAATATTCAGTGATTCATAATTTTCTGAAAACGGACAGTATTTGCGATAGTATGTAGCACTCTTTCTGTCTATATCCATTAATATATAGATGTATTTATACATAGTTTTATTTAATGTCTGCCGCAAAATAAAACATGCATTATGAAATTATTCCCTTGGTATTCCTATACGTTTTAATTGAAGAGTATAAAAGGGTTTCCTTATGAAATGGATTGTTTCCTATAAAAATGTAGCTTAGCAAGTTTCGGGAGACCAATTTTGTACTATTAAACAATTAACAAATTATAAGCGGTTTTTAAAGATATAAAAAATCTGATTATACTAAGTAAATTAAATACATATTATATTTATTTGTAATTGAAGGAACAAACATAAGCAGTAAACGCTTGTAAACGCTATCTTGGACCATACCACAGTTTTACCGCGTCTGAATGCAAAATATTTCGTTGACACGTCAAAGGAAAGAATTGTGTAAAATAATACTTTTGTCCTGCTGTGTGAGTCAGCGTTGACTTACCCAAGTTTTGGATGTAGATACATATGTGAGTGTGTGTAAAATATGTAAAATGATGTGTAAAATGCTAATGAATTGTATTACAAAATGTCGTGACAGATTTTAATTGGTCGATATGAACCAATAGCATTAAATACAGATAGATATTAGATACATATAAATATGATTTCATGTTAGTTATTGGTTATAAATAACGCATCTATAACATCACACGGATCTAATAATAATATAAGGTCCTAAATGACGACAGTCTGAGAGGTTTTAGAATCCTCAGAGAATGGTCTAAACAGCTTAAAACACATTTAGCTGTATAAACTGACATGCAATTCTTATTTTTTGTTGGGTAATTGTAGCCATTGGATGTACACATTTAACATCGAATAGAGCAAAGTCCTATATGACTTCACTCTAAGATGCCTTGTTATTTTTAGAGAAAAGCGGCCAGGATAAAATTGTTTAACTCATTGAGAAAATATAGCAGTACGATCAGACGTACAACTTACATTGTTCTATGGTAGTGGCTGTTTATGAATATATTATATGTATGTTTAACATGAAATAGAACGTAGATCCTATATGACGTCACTCAAAGATTTCCTGTTACTCTCACTGTATCGCTTGAGGGGCTCTAACATATTAAGAAACGCATTAGACAAGGGTGCCACTGAACCATAAGCAGGTCCATTCTTCGCTTTGATCTTGAACCCGTATACATTCATTGTTGTAAACAGATCAAAGCGACTGTATGTCTGTATATTGGCTTGGGCGATGTATCGTAATGTATATATAAATGTAGATATTATTTTGATGAATGCACGCTTCTTCTCTCAGATTTAGCCTTGACATCAAGTAGAAGCGCAGTGGAGGTTTTTATTTTATTCGACTCCTATCGTTCGACTGCTGGACACGGGTCTCGCTTCAGAATGAGATGGTTAAGGCTGTATCTACCACGCTAGCGAAGTGCCGAATGGTGATTTTTTTTTGATCTCGTAAGGTCTGTAGGTTTCCTCACAATGTTTTCCTTCACCGTTAAGGCTAGTGATATTTAATCTTAAAATGCACATTTTTGTAACAAGGTGCGCGCCAGGATTTGCACCCAGGTCTCCGAAGTGGGAGGCTGAACTTCAAATCATTAGACTATCACTGCTTCAAGAGTATTTTATGTTATATATACATATTATTATAAAACGATACTAGCAGTATTCCATACGTATATCGTATAGTGTGTGTATGTAGGCGCGTTGTCATATACGCTCGTGTTTGTGTGTGCGTTAAGTTTTATTTACCGTTTCACTCTCCCAAATAACACATTCTACGCGTCAAAAACGAATACAGTGTAACTTCTTTGATGGCGATCTGTATTTCGACATAAACAATATTGGACCTTAGCGTTGTACAGTCGATAAACAAGCCCTTTATTAAATGACGCTCGTGTTATATTGAAAATGCTTAGGTAATATCGGCATTAAAATGCTATTACTTTAGCTTAGGAATCGAATACATGTACCTTATTAAAGTTATTAAAAGATTGGGTTTCAGAAATTAATTTCTCACGAACCCACTGGTAACTTGTACGAGAAAAGAAATTGATAAGTAACAATTAATAAATATAAATCGGTATTAGAAAAAAAGTTTTGCGTCGGTTAGAGGAATCTTAATTGTTCATTATCTTTAACATCATAAGTTCAAACATGGGTAGTGAATGTGTTGTCCTTGGATTTAATGAGTAGACTACGCATAATAATAATGGTCACGTAAGGTCCTTAATATGGTAGGCAGAGAGAACTGATTGCCATATATGTATCTATATTATATTATATTCTTATAGATCTAACGTGCTCCTGCTAATATTCATCAATGATATAAGCACAGCCGCTTTAGGAAATTCAGTATATAAGAACGTATTATATCATATATTCATTTTTAAAATAATCACCCTCAGTATATATAGAGGTATTATAGAATTTATTCCTTTTTAATATAATCACTCTCAGTATATATCAACGTATTATATAATTTACTCATGTATCATAGAATCCTTTCGGGGTAAAGTCGGCACAATATTTCGAACACCACAATCAGATAGACGGAGTGTCGGACGTATCCTAGCAACATATTATGTATGTAAGTTTACAAACTGGCTGGAGTCTCCCGGGGGACGGTGGGGGATCCTAAGCTAACAATTTAGACGTGTCAGTGCCGCCTTTCCAACTTTCATTGCGGACCTCTTGATATGTTCAATTTATATATATGGTTTTTTTTTTGTATTCCTACCCCTCTCCTTTGTTCGTTATTGTTACGGGCACTGCGAAGCTACTTTGATCTGATCTGCTAAGTAAACTGCTAAGTAAAGAAGAAGTTGTGTAGGTACTTTTTTTTCTTGTGTGATTTACGATTTTAAGAAATTACTGTGGGGGGTAATAGGATATTTAATATACCTTATGGACTATTTATAAATAATCCCGGTATCTATATTAAAATAAATTTAAAAATTACTGTAGTTAGAACACTTATAACATCTATTAATTGCGTGAAAAAAATAATAATAATCGATCCATTTATTATTCCACTGTTGGAATATGGGTCTCCTTTTATATTTAGAGGGTCAAGGCCACGTATGCCACGTTGGCCACGTTCTGGTTGGCAGATTTAGTCGCGTTAAGTGTTATTCGATTACAATGGCTCAGTTTTTTTTTTGCCTTTTACGTCCTTAGATACAAAGCTCGAACACCTCCAAGCAGCAACTCAAAATAATATTTTACATATAATATAACGGAACAGCATTGATATAATACGTGTCTATTTGTTTGCGGATGAAATCCGCCGTAGACGAAACCAACAATGAATAAATCGGAGGCCTATCGAATAAGTCACCGGCCACTTTAATTTCTGCGGCGAATAGAAATCCAGCGCTTCCCACGATTGTTATTTGACTGGGTTCGGACGAATGTTTGCGACGAGATGAATGCCACTATCCAATTTTGAGTGTTTAAAGATAGCCTGTCGTAGGCGACGTAGGCTATTTTGTTGACAGGCCAATGGATTGTACAGTTTGATTCAATTCACCCGACCGATAACACTTTGAACGACATCCTAGGACTTGTGTATTTTTCACAAAACTGTGCACTGAAATGTTTGTTTCGTTCCTTTATGTTTAAATTTGCTCTTTCCTCTTTATTATATGACAATTGATTTATGTTAGTATTTGAATGTATGTTATATGTTGATAATGTGTAATATAGTATTATGTCATCTGATAAAATGCTTGTTTCGTTTTTTAACCATCTTATGCTTTATCTATTGATATCTAGGAGCTCTTATTCCTATATTTTGTCATTTTTATGTACATACGAGTATATCGTGATTAAATCTTTTTATTGATTATTATGTTTAATTTTCATTTGTTTTCAAACATACGAGAATCCCTTACCTTGATTGGATAACATTTATTATTATAAAGGAGCTATTACCGTTATGTTTTGTCGTATTTATTTAAACTTTTAACGTTTCCGGTCTTGATTATATTATAACTTCTGTTTCCTAACACAAATTTTAGTACGGATTCATTATCTCCATCTTATTATTTAAAATACGATTCCATTCAAATATTAGAATAACAATTTCAACTTTCACGTTTTATTCCTTTTTCTGCACGTTCTTTGTAGATAAAAGTGGTGGGAGGTATCATGAAAATCCTTTGTTACATTCGGAAGCGAAGGTTTAAAATCGAAACATGGCGTGTTTAAAGATATTAGCCGGAGATAGTTTAAAAGAATTTGTAGTGAATAATGTGGTTCTTATCATTCCAAGTGGGGTACGGTTAGAAAGAAAATGTTACTTTACTTTGGAAACAAGCTGAACTGTTTTTTACTTTTATGAAAACTACTTGTAATTAATTTCTAGTGATCTTTTTAGTGGAGTTTACTTTTCATTTTATTGACATAGTCACATAAATTAAGGTAAAATGCTTTTTGGTGGTGTTGTTTGATCTATTCCAGTAACATGACCGAAAGGTATAAAATTTAATATTGATATATTTCAATAATTTAACGCTTTAGGCATGTTTGGTTTTAGATATCTGAGATACCTTTCCCCAAATGGATTAGGAGCCGTGTAAAAATAAAATCAAATAAAATCAATCAATTGATCAAACAGATAAAGTCGCAAGATATCAATCTTTTCGTTAATTATATCATCGAATCGTACAAAACCAAAGATAAACATGTTAATTCTAATCAAGTAATCGATATCCCAGCTCGATACAGCACTTAAAACATAATTAGTAATGCTTATCAAGATGTTGACGTAATAAATTCAGCGCCTAAGGCGGCGTTCGCAAGGTCGTTGGCATTGACCGCTTACGAATCGCCCGTTGGACTCATTACCGTTCACCATTCATAGCTGCTTACGTGACCTGTGGTAGCAGTGACAGAAAGAGAGGATTCCATAGATGGTATTAGTGTCCGCCATATTTTTTTTTGTTGCCTACTAGAATATAATACGTACGTAAATACAATTGTATTTTATGTGGTCAGAGCTCTGTGGCTTAGAGACTTCTGGTAAAGTTTGATTTAATCAGTTTGCAGTTCCAACGCATTTAAAGGATGGTCTGGAGTTCTGCCAAGAATCATCAGATGCTCTCCCGCTCTTTAAAACCTGTTTTAAATGATGAACCATCTAGTTAATTACTAATTGTATTATAAAACAATTTTTGTCCTAAAACGTTGATTGAAAAGATGTTTTGGGTGTGTACATAATAGCATTACATTCATAAGTTGAATAAACGTGTTGTGATGAGTTTGGCAATGTAAAATTTTAAATACGATCTTAATCGCGATCAGCAGATGACGATCGTGATTTTGATCTCTAAATAATACCAACCAATTATTCCCCTTGCTATACTAATATTAATCAAAAACACGATCATCGAATTCTATTACTCGATCAAAATGCCGATAGTTCGATCGACTTAAATGCCACCATGTAACTAATATCATCACTTTATTGCTTGCTTTAATATTCGTTTCGACACTACGAAAACAGTGAAGGGAAGTGCGTGCTTTAAGATTTAGATATTGTTCCTTTCGTGATTATTTTGAGTTTTCTTTGTATATTTAAACTTCTTAGATTATCATTAATCATATCAAATAGCGTTAAGGTGTTAAGGTTTAACTCTTACTTGTTAGGTATCCACCTATTGTTTGCAATAACTCAGTTGTCACCGAGTCGACATAGAGTAGTGTCTTATCCGATATTGCGATCTGGGGGCAGGCAGTCGACTTCGGACTGATCGAAAATCGTGACAATAACTAACGCTCTTCTAGTTCAAGAATTAGCTCGATTGATTTGCCTGGATCTTAGTCGTGTAATCGAACTTGAGACAACCTCAGCGAGTGTCAACTGGATATAGTTGTTAAAAGGACTGGAATTTAACCTCGGAACAAATACTTGTTCAGTGAGTTGTCAAACTTCATATTCATACGGGTTTTTATGCTTTAAAATTCTTTTGGATATGTTTTTTATGGATAATTCTTATTTGCATAGCGTTTTTGTTGGGGAAATGTGTGTTGGTGAGGATATTATTCAATTCTTTGACAACGGTATTTTATCATGGAAATCTATACTTTGATATTTATTGGTTAGCGTTTACGTTAAATAAACTATAAAGTTGTTAATTTTTAGGATAATTTTATTGACCAATTAGGAGTAAGAACGTATTTTATCTGCGATATTTTTTCGTCTACATCGCCAATCGTGTTTGCTTTACTCAACAAACGAGATAGGATTCTTGTAAAATACCTCTTCTTAAATCGGTAACATATTAGCGACATTTTGGCGTATTTGGTATCCATAAAGGAAAATGGTATTTTATTGAAACGGTCACAAAAAATGTATTATCCACTTTATTACCATCGAAAATCCAGGAATGTACCGTAACGCGTGAATTGCACGCATTTAATGAGAAACGATTAGGGACACATCTTGGCGTGGAAGAATGAAATCATTTTAACCTTAGCAAATGACTTCATTTGTACGGGGATTATTCATACAGCGTTCCGGCTAAAAGTTTTTGTGACCTTAATTTTGGCGCGACAGAGACGCTTAAGTGTGCTAACTGAAGTGATTTTTTTGTATTGTTTTCATCTAAACTGAAGTTTTGTTTTGCTTAATTTGTTGAAAATACGTTTATGATGTACGCACGAGTCGGTACGTAATAATGTGTTGCTGAATGTGTTTTGTCTCTTGTTAGAAATATGAAAATACATAACGAAACGGTTAAAAAACATACTCATAATAGTAACAACTTGTCTAATTTATCGAATGAAATATTCGACGTTACCATCGTTATTGTATATTTGGTAGAATCGCCTATCTACTGCTTAATATGTATGTAGGTATATGTATATTGTATACTAATATCAAACTAAGGTGAGAAATCGCGTTACTGATTTACTATGTAGAACTATAACTGTTAAAGTTGTTTAGTCGGCACGCGAAAAACGACTTTAGAACAGTATTTAGAAAGTTTATTTTTGTGTTGTTCGATAAAATTTAGTTATGCGGGCGGTCCCAGCAGAGCGCCTTGAGGCACGCCGGAACCGGTATAGACGTTCTTAACCTCATGAATGTCAAATTAGCGCTTTTTCGTTTCTGTTTCTATTGTTTATTGTTAGAGTGACGAAGTATAGGTGTTATAAATATTTATATAGTAATAATTACACTTGTATTCGATAATTTTCAATGTAACTTTGCTACATTATGTAAATAAAGTTATTTTCTTTCGTTGTTTCTTTCTAAATTATATTAGTGACTTTTATGAAGTAACAATTAATGCTCAATTGACAGTTGAAAACAACTATAGAATAAACTTTCTTCATCATGATACTAGTTTCGATAGCTAAATAATTCTATGCACGAACTAAAGTAGGTAGCGTCAGACGCAACACTCGATTCCCTTTCTAAGTTACCGTTCAGATTCACATTAGTGAGGTTACATAACGACGATCGAATTGACTCGCTGCTCGCTCGGGCCCGATGCCACCGCCGACGGCCGTAATGGGAAACCTGTTAAATATACGTACCGTTAGCGGAGGTCGTCTGATTAGTGGCATCTCGGTAATGTTGCCTTTATTAGATTAGATCGGACGGCCAATGACACGCCCGGAATATATATCCGTTTTATAGATGAATTTCGACTCGTTTTTTTGAAGTGTAAATCGCGTCTGAGCGTGCGATTAATTTGTTATTAATTGGCAAGGGTGATTCACATGCATTTTAAAGCTACACGAGTGTCTTTAACATCGGAAGTCTACTAGAGATGATGCTTAAAATATTAGTTCTCTACATATTTGAAAGGACCGCACCGATGCGATTAGACTAGATGACGGCCGCGTTGATTCTTTTCCAACTCTACATGTATGGACATAGGATTCTACAAGGCATATACCAAACATTACGGAAGTGTTGGTACTAACTGCCACCGAGCACGCGATTTTCACCCGTGACTGGTAATAAATTTGACAAATAATGGCTTAAACAAACTCCAGTGCTGAATCCTCTCCTTTCCGCTACTTGTTTTTCTTTAGTGCCAGCCGTAGCGTGATTTTTGCTCGCTAAAGGATTTCAACAGTGCCTCAAAGTTGTGCTGTGGTCTATATAGACTGTTCAATATTGACTTGTGTGGTTTAACTAGATTGGCGGCTTAACAGATGCTCTAAGTGGCTTCCAATACACAGCACACGTAAAGAGTTCATTGACTTTAGTCATATAAGTTTTACATATCTATACAAATATCGGAGTGTCTGTTTACAATATTAAAATAACTACTTTTTATGTAATGCATATGTATATACACGGTACATACACCAAAATAACATTTTTTAC
>DWME01005078.1:0-15403 GCA_018244795.1 Parelbella ahira ahira | reverse complement strand
TAATACATTCACCACCTATTGCATGGGACGTAAAACGTAACTGGTGTAACCTGGGAGTGTACTACACTCCTCTGCCTACCCCTTCGGAAATTACAGGCGTAGCGTCACGTTTTCCAACCATAATCTGAGCAAACAAAACAAAACAAAGAAATAGTTAAAAGTAAAAAACAACAGTTGACTTAACGAAATAAAATTGATACAAATTTGTATAAATGCAACTACACTCGAGTATGGTTACTGACATGCTGTAAATGGGTCAATTCTGACAAAATAAAATTGAATCAAATTTATATGAATATAACCACAAGTGAGTATTATTACACTCATGTTCTAAGTAGGGCAATTTTAACGAAATTCCAGCATCGTATTACCGCATCCAAAATTACCTTGTACGAGCGAAACTTTCTTGTTCACGAGGCAACGTAACATGATAAAGGTATTCGAATCAGTGGCATCTGTTCAATTTTCCGCCTTTGCTGGTTTTGTTTCGGGTTCGACGCATTGTACATATTCATTACGTAGCTGTCGCTTATTACATATGGATTTAGGTTAATACATAGGTTTATTTATAAAATTTTAAACTACAGTAATATTATCAATAATAGACATTTTGCCAATAACAATAATAAACTATGAAACGTAACATCACGCCTGTAATCCCCGAAGGGGTAAGCAGAGGAGTGTAGTAGACACCCACGTTTAACCAGTTACGTTTAAGTCCCATGGAATAGGCGGTGAGCCTATTGCCATACACCGGGGACAATTCCAGACTCCGAGTCACTACTAGAAATTCTAAATTAGAAAAATCCAATAGCACTCGACTCGGGATTTGAACCCAGGGCTCCTCGATCAGCAGTCGCTCTTGCATCCACAAGGCTAACGAGGCAGTCATAAAAACATGGATTGAATTTAATACTGGATCTATATAATAATATTGATAGCAGTTATACATTCAACATTGGCTTGTGTATCACGTATTTACGGTAGGTAAACATTTGTTATTATTAATTCGAGTGTTTATTCGTCTCAAAATATATCTACATTCTTGTTTAGATTCTTAGAGGAGACCCATATTCCTACAGTGGAATGATAACAGGTTCGAGGTCGTAAAAATTGTGTTCAATATTAGGCAATATATTGCTCATGATTATCAATTGTCAATGTAAAAACAAAATTCCGTGAACATTTCTAAGCGTTAATCACCTTTATCGAGGTTGAAATATAAAGTTAGATATTATTTTGATGAGAAATCCCGCGGGATCCACTTAGTAGATAATAATGTACCGAACGACACACATTACATAGTTTCCAAACTATGGTCATTGTAGTTAGACGCAGCTAAACCGGCTAGGTGATATTAAGTACGATGTACTTAGTTGTTTTGAAACTACTTTAGTTAGATATGCGCTGGTTTGCATAACTAACTTTAACACAAATTTCATGTAGGTTAGTAAGTACATCACTACTTTGCTTAATTAATTATTGTTACGGACAGTGTGATGATTCGTCGTACTTATTCTTAAGAACTCTTGTAACTTAGTGATTGTAATATATGTGTAAAGGAAATGAGAAGCAAGGGAATTAATTATAAGAGATATATATATTATCGAGAGACTTGATTGACTGCCTCGTTGGTCGAGGGTCGAGGTCGAGGTCCTGGGTTCAAATTCCGGGTCGGGTACTATTGGATTTTTCTAATTTAGAATTTCTAGTAGTGACTTGGAGTTTGGATCAGTGCCCGGTGTATGACAATAGGCTCACCACCTATTCCATGGGACTTAAACGTAACTGGTGAAACGTGGGGGTAGTACACCCTTCGGGGATTACAGGAGTGATGTTACGTTTTGTTTTTATTATCGAGAGCCTTAATCAGACAGGTGTTGTAGGTCCTTAACTCTTTACTTATTTATTTAGTTATTTATATACACAAACAAATTTAAATCAAGAAGAGAATCAGATCTTTACAAAGGTACTGCTTATTTCTAAAGAAATATATATATATTTTATTTCTTTACATTTATATATGAGTAAATGTTAAGCAGTTAATGCAATTATTGTACGAAACCACTTAAAAATCGCAAAGGTTACTAAATCTACCATTTATTTCAAAATCATTATCATTTTAATTATCTCCAGCACGCCGGAGTGAGTGACGGCAGAAAAATTGTATTTTAAAGGGAAAAAATTCAGCGGGATCGCATTAATTCGGCGTCGGATGCAATATGTCTTCCCAAACTTTCCAATTTACACAATCCGATCGTAAATCTGGGGAGCTTTGTCTGAAATTTTAAAATATTGCCGAATACCGGTGTGGTCGAAGAGACCGCGCCAAGATACCCCTCGGATTACATTTTAAGGGTTGAATGATTTACGTCTTTAAAGTTCGGCGGTTTTGGATTTTATTGAGAACTGAATAATTTCTATTTCTAATTAATAGTTATAGAGTTAAAATTTCGTAGCAGTTCATGTCGTTTAGTAACTAAACTGTAACTAATCGTTGTGATAAATGCTGTGATGATAATATTATGAAAATGTTAAATATTTAAGGTTATATGACGTGTTTGAATATTATTTTTCACTTTCACAAGTTAGATGTTTATGAAATTATTGTAGATTTATGATATTTATAGCCTTAATATTTATTCGTGGTACTCACAATGAAAAGGGATTAGGTTGGATTGCATCGGGTTAAAGTCCAACATATCATCGAATAATATCAAATTTGTTCAATTAAATAGTCGTAAAAAATACATTGTTCATTACGATACACGCTCAAGTCAAAACATTACATTAAAATAGAATAAACTGGTGGTATTTGGTATGGTTGTCGACAGAGCGATGGATTAGCAAGTTGAGGTGGCAGTGGGCTGGTCACATCTGTTGCAGAACCGATAGCCGCTGGAGCAGACGTGTTCTGGAGTGGAGACCGCGGCTTGGAAAACGTAGCGTAGGACGCCCTCCAGCCAGGTGGAGTGATGATATACACAAACTGGCTGGCAGTGATTGGATGCGAAAAGCTGAAGATCGAGCGCGGTGAAGTGCTATGGAGAGGCCTATGCCCAGCAGTGGACTCGTACATGCACACGCAAAGTACATGCACAAACAAAAAAATAACATATATTTACTGATACGCAGGCACCTAGGTCAATTACGGCTACGTAAATGACGAATTGGTTTTTCCATATTATGTATTCAAGTAAATGTCATTTTGAATATAGGCACATGCGTACTTCTTAGTCACCTTGAGACAGTGACATTGAACTAATTAAATCTTTGGACAAAATGTTAAATAGTTTTTATTGATCAATGAGGCATTTTACTGATGTAGATCTTAATTTAAAATTTAAAATATGAAGGTAATTAAAAATTGTTCATAAACGTTTTTCCAAGTTCTGCATGTATCTACATATTGTCTATTTTGTCATCATTTTTTTTCGGTTGACTTAATGTCAATTGACATGTGATTGAATTGCGTACTACTTTAATTTAGGTAAGTTTTTTTTTTCATAGCTCGACTAATTGTAGATATTTCAATTCTTGGGAAATCCTGCACAATAATAAACGACCAGGTTGAATTTTAAAGTGCTAACTGAGATCGAGGTTGCAGTCGACGGTTGGTATTAAAAAAAGTAGCCTTTTTGTTTAATACTACAGTAGTCGTCGGTCTTTCTACCTAAGCCGGTAGAATCGATTTACAATCGTCGTTTATCGATGCAAATCAATTTATTGCTTCTGTGAATTTATTTGCAGTGCACTACAAGCTTTCTTTTATTGTTGGAAGCAGTAGAGCAAGGAACAATAAGTGAAAGGAAATTTGAGTTCGTGACATTGACTGCAATTCAAAATGGTTTCATAACGCGTGCGCTTGTCTTTGAGATGGTTGCAATGATTTTTGTTTATATTATACAGTAGGTATACTTAATGATGAAATAACATCTGATGAAAATGATAATGCATATTAAAGTGCAGTAATTCAATATATACCTTTTCAGTGACTTAAGTAATAACGGTAGATTTAAGATTTGTGTATTGGATTGGGACTATAATAATTTCTGTCTTTAAAAATTAGGTGGATGACGTTAAAACAAAACATATATGAGGCGCCATTTTTTATAAACAAATATAAATTTTATCTAACCGCAAGTACCAATACAAAATTAACATTTTTTTACGTCGCACGACATCACTCTCGAAGCTGAGTTAAGCCGGCTCAATCGATGCACCATCGTCGTTTTGTCGAAGCAAATGGATTTATGTCTTTTGAAAGTCTATGTCGATTTGCAGTGCAGTTCTAAATTGTCTTTATTGCTGTAACGCCGATTAAAAGGTGGCACGACACGAGAGTTATGTTCGCAAGAAACAAGTCTCCTAAATCCCGTACATTGCGATGTTACCAGAACCGATTTAAGTCTCAGATCGCTTTGCTTTTGTAGCTTCTTTTATTATTTATCTATAGCAAACGCTACTGTCTTATGTATGAAGTTTATTTATGATGTAATAGTCATAACCAGTAGCTTATTGATAATTTTGGAAACACGTCAAATCCACACAAACAGTTCTTATTGAAGGTAGTAGAAACGATTTTACTTTCAACCTTTTGGGCTGAGCCCAGTGCCAAAATGCTTTAAGTATAATTAAAGACATTACTTTATATTTAACAAGCACATGGTTCAAATGATCACACAATGGTTACGGTAATAACTTCAGGACGTTTACTGCTTTCATAGTAATTTTACTAATGTTCCAAATTTCACAGTTATTTTACCAGATAATAAACCTTTGTTTTACCACATTAAACATCTATAATTACTGATGCTCACAGTCCTATTCCGATAGTCCAGTTGGAAGTGGATTGTAGATGAGATGTAGCGACCACTCTTGCACATTTTGCTACTTTTTTCATATAAAATAATCTATCAACACTCAAAAATTTGCTTCGTGATTTTAGATTGGTAACGCAACTAATCAGTAATAAATATTAAAAAACGGTCCTATCAAAGAAAAATACCTGTTTTCAGAATTATAAAATTAAATTGGTGACAGATTTCATTTGTAATAATTTATTAGTCCGATTTTAAAATTGCGTTTTTTTATTCAGTAACAGAATTTAATAAACGCCATTCGTTGGAATAAATTGGATTTTTATATTTGGTCGTCGCTTTATTTGAATAAAGATTTCTTTTAATCGGTACCTAAATTACCTAAAGTCTATACCGTTTTGTTTAAGCGTTGATATGAAGTTTTGTTTAGTGTGTCTTGAAACATTATCAGTCTGAAGTTTTAAGCGTTCCTTATTACTATTCTCACCATTCATATCCTTCGGGTCTACAACAAACAGGAAAAGTGCGAAAATACATATTTCTGACTAACCTAACTCCCACAATCTTTGACTGAAATATTCACATTGTAAGTCTATTGCTACGCGTAGATAAATACCGTGCTTTGAATAATACTTCATATTTCAGAGTTGATGTACATACATTCTGTATTCTGAGTTAGTCAATTATCATACTATTGCAAAATATAAAGATCAGTGATAAACAAAATTGTGAGACATTAATTTATTTTCCAGAAATTTAATGATTCGTAAAAGTAATCGTTTTTGCTTATTGAAAGCTCTTGATTTTATGAATTATGTAAAGTTAATGCCACAGATTTCTTTGATTATGGAATTGAGTGAACGCCATACTTTCGTATCTTTTGCAGGTGAAATTTCTGTCAATCCAAGGACCATAATGTCTTGGACATTCTTCAATCAAATTGCATGTCGAGGTATCTTTGCACCACCCACATTGAAACTCCTCGTTCAAGGCCTGGCAGCCTATGCAAGTTTGGGCTAAATTCGCGCATTTGTATATAACCATAAGTATCATGTTGGAGTAAGGTTGAACACCACCCCAAATCAGTCTCAAGGAGCCCAACCCAATAGTAGGCGAATTCTTCAAAGTTATAGCATCGCAGATAACTGTATTTTTATCTAGTATTCCTTGGACTTGTACGATGTTGGTTTCAATCCTAAACTCACAAACAATATTTCGTTCATAAAGAGTCATGTCATCGATTTTTAAATCCAATTTAACAGTCTTTTTTATATCGGCAGGTATGAAAATGGGACTTCTGGTTACAATTTCGGTACAATATCTCTCTAAAGAATCCTTTTTCAGAATCCTGTCCAGGTAAAACTTCTTCGGGCAATGAAGACGAGGAAAGTTGGTGCAACCCACATCGTGGCACCACACACATTGGAAAGCACCATTCTTGCAATCGTTGCAACTTTTGAAGGAACTACAGTAGCTTTGCAACGTTTGTCTTTCGAGTATCAAGGATCTAAATTGCTGGCTCGCATATTTTATTTGAAAAATAAGTATGACGCATATAGTTATCTCAATAGATTTGACTGTCATTATTTTGGAATCTATCAAACACAATTATTATTTCGATATCCAATATCACCACACGTACACTCAGACTGTGATATATCTCAGTCAACAGACAACTATATTACTTTTGGTTGTTTGTCTGTTTGCAAATATTGGCTTTGAATTGGCACGTGTTTGTATAACGGAACAATAGTATGAGTCTGTTGATTTAGATATTCGGAATCTATTATTACTAATATCAACAGGCCCAGGTTCGTCAATATTTTTCTCGTGAACGAAATCTTCGGTATTGGTCCCACTAATTCCTGTTCTATATGAAACATATTTATATTATTACATCTCAAGACGATCACTTTTCTAAATAAACTTAATTTGTTCTTAATTTATTTGGTGTCTTTATTTCATTTTACCATTCGATGTCCAAATGTATTTGATTTTATATTTTACACTCCATGCGATTAAGACTCCATTTTATCAAACTGTAACCACATTTGTCTGTGGTGACACATTTTTTAATACTATCACACCAACCACACCCGTATTCAGCAGCTATTAGATGACAATCACTGCAACTATTTGCAAGATTTTCACACTGATAAACCAATACAGGAATCCCGTTGGAAACCGGTTCAAAACCACCCCAATTGATTTTTAAATATCCCGTATTTGTTGCACCATGTTTTGCAGTTTCTAGCACTACAGGGTAGCAGTACACGACATTGTTCATGATGACCCCTTTTAAGTGAGTTAGGCTGTCTTTAAAACGTATTTTGCAAATTATCTCTTTGTCGTAAATCATTGGGTCAGGAGCGTGTATCTTCACTTTCAGGTTGGTTCTCATCCCAGCTGGCACCAGTATTGCACCATCATGTTTTATATAGGGACATTGGTAATCTTTGTTCATATTAGTTTTCTCCATTTTTATCATTGTTTCCGGGCACAAGTTATTGGCATTACTGGTACAACCATAGTTGTGACACCAATTGCAAGGATATAACAAGTTATTAACACATTCGAAACACGATCGAAAAGATCGACAAAATGTCTTTGGGTTCTTAATACCTTTAATATTTATTGCATTCTTATTTTTTATCTTGTCAGATTTTGTCATTACCATATTACTTATTTTGTTATCTGCTAAAGGTTTATCATTTTCTATAGCATTACTTTGTTGTACTTGTTTACCGTTAATAATAATAAAAAATAAGGGAAGCAGATGCAAAAATATATGTTTAGAGACCATTTTAACTTATCCTCCGATGTGATCCAAATGCTTAGGAAAATTTGACAATTGCCTTTTATCAACAACAACGGCATGAAGTTCGATTGTTTCAAAGCTAAATCAATTGTTATGATTCGAATCAATCGGTTTTGTTACTTTCGTATTCTTCGAACAATAGGCCATTCTTAGATATTTAGTTGCACCTCAGATAAGCACGATTGTACGACACACAGTATTTCTAAACAGTTGAATTTCAATCATATTAATTTCTTGGAAAAATCAATTTATCGTTGCGTCACACGATACAGGTTAGTGAAATTGATATATAGCTAACTGCTACAAGACGAATAAGAAACTTGTTTCTGGGAGCAATCTGTACTTAAAGGAAAACAGCATCTTGTAGCTTATTCTGATGGAAAACTTTTTCATTCGATTACTGATAAAAACTAAAAAGATAACAAAGTGATTTACAACAGTAACGCCGTCATAATTACAATTCTAACTAGATTAATTAATATTCTGAACGATTTCTTACTTAGTAATGATTTAGCGACCTCTTCATTTAATATTCACTTAGATAAAGAAGAAAATCAAAGTGGAAATAATGACAACAAAATACACAAAAGCTATATTTTCATCAAATTGCAAAACACAGTGCAAGACAATTATATTTTTATTGGTGTTTAAAACATATCCAGTCAAAGAGTAGTGAAAAGAAAATGATGCTTTGTAACAAATATTTTATTATTAAATGTCTCGTGAGTGATACGTATGGGTATACAGCACCAGTATTCGGTGCGATTTCACTCCATTCGGTGGGAGCTCATGAAAATGGTCTTCCTATATATGTCCAAAACTAGTCCGACCATCTTGCGAATCATACGTGAGTTAGCCCTATATATAATTATATAAATTAAGATATGTACTTTGTGTACTTCGTCGCGTGGAATAGTTACTTTGGGCAGCATTTTGAGATTTTTAGGATACTTCATTTGCATTTTCCTGCTGCCCCGCCACAATAAATACGCGCATAGTAAACATAATCAGATTTGTTTGGTTTTTCTTGCTAACTTTCATCTACTATTTGATCCCCATATAGGTAGTAATTTCAAAAATGCTAAAACAAATTTTGTTTTACTTTCTATTAAGTGTCTGAATACAAAGTTTCATTGTTTCATCTTAGATCATCACAAACTTCCATACAAACTTTCATTGCCTATTTCAACCCCTTCAAGTCCTTTTGTTGCAACGATAAGTTGTCTATGTCTTTCCACAGGATTCAAATCATCTCTATACCTAATTTTATCTAAATCGGTTTAGCGGTTTAAGCGTGACGAGGTAACAGACAGACACACTGTCGCATTTACAATATTAGTATGGATATATCATCCATAGTAGATTATGTTGAGATATTCTAAAACAAATGAGTGCGCAATTCGAAAAAGACTTGCGAACTCAATACCACTCTAGTAATGAAAAAGTTGGAACGTCTGAAACTAAAACTGTTAACGCGGCTTATTTAGGAGCGAACTTCGCAATGGACTCGTAAATACAAGTTTCGATTCTCTTCTTGCATTCATGAAAATATAAATCGGAGACGAGAGAGAGATATCGGTATGTCTCTCTTTATACTAAGCAAATAAAGGAAAAACCTACAAACACTAATAAAAAAATTATAATTTGTATCAACGCAATGTGACATGTATGTACATGCAATAGAAAAATATGTGTAATGGAAAAATGAAACGTGTGTTTTGATTTGGTTGCCGTGAACAATTCTAGTCGAAGATATGTTATTGCGGTTGATGCCTGTAATGGAACGAATCCCACAAAAAATTCAATTCAGGAACGACAATACTGTTATGATTTTAGAAATGGAAAGGTTACCGTCATCTCTTTTCTCGTCTATTTTATTGACTGTCTGTTGCCGTGAAGTATAATAATAATATAATATTATCTTTTGTATGTTTGTTACAACATTAAGTAAGTATGAACGTTATTTGGTTCTGTATGGTACGGGAATAAATGTTTTCATGCGTATTTATTGCTATTTACGTATTCAACGTATACGTATTCAAACATTAGATATATACATATACATTACTATATCTATATCAGAAATGGAAAAACAAAAAAAATATGTAATATTTATAATAGTTTCAGGGAAAAATTAAAACATATCATCTACTCGTATATTTTAAATTTGACATTTACATAATTTTAGTTGTCCTTTTTCGTTAAATTCAATTTAAAGTGAATAAAGTTTGAAACTTTCTTTTATTTCCTTCTTTCCTTTCCTTTCTTTACATACAATGTGCTTACCTTCTGGTATGGTAATAAAAATTATAAAATGTAATACATTAATAGGCTGAGAGTTGAGACACTGGTAAATAATAGCACATCTGTAAATTAATTGTTTTTACAACATATAAATACACCTCCGCAAGACTCGGAAAATACTGACAGATATTTTCTTTTGCTTACACTCCTCTCCCACGTCCTCTCCCACTTTTATGCTAGATAAGTTTTGCATTAAATCAGCAACAAAAATAATTATGCATCGTACAAATAATAAGGCAGTTATTTTGAATATGAAAATGTGTTGTTATGCTGTGATTACATTATTCCGATGCTGCTGCTGTGGTTGCTTGTGAAGCTCCGGCCCCGGTTTCAGCAGTAGCAGCAGCAGCAGCAGTACCAGCAGTAGCGGCAGTAACATCAGTAGCAACAGAAGCAGCAGTAGTGATATCTGTTGCTGTATTATTCAAGTTAATTATTTCCTGAGTTTTGTCTGTCGTTTCTTTCGTTTTACTGGCTTTTCTAGTTGTAGTGTTAAATGTGTTTGCGCATCCCACATATATGTTGACTGAGATCGGCATACTGTAGGCAGATGTCAAGCGTAGTACTAGATATTTGTTCCTTAGGCCGCCTCGCAGTATTTGCGTCTTCGGACTTGGTCCATAACCCAAACGATCTACCACTCTGAAGTATGTTATCTGAAAGCAAATTTTCCAAAAAAATCATAATTATGTCTAAAAGGTGTCTTAAGCTATAGATCTCGAAACGATACAACGACTGTTATTATATCACATAACTGACAAATTCCCATAAATTATTATTATTTAATTACTAATTATAATTATTGCGTCACCTCAGGTCTCTTACGGCGTAGACCTGACGTAATTTCTTAATATTCATAGTCCTCATCATAAACTCAAGCTGGATCTGAGTAATTGTATATGTGCTATCTTAATTCGTGTATGTTTTTGGGAATGGTTTTAGTTTCGGACCTAGACAAGGCTCTTCAACGCGCGGCGGAGACGCAACCTCGCTGCGATCGGCGAGAGCTCATGACGAACGGGTCCTTCATCGGAATCCGGTCCGAATAGGTCCGAAACTAGTTGGGCCAGCATGAGAAACATACGTGAATGTAGCCGGTACGCAATATAATCATGTCATTAACACTTACGAGAAATTTAATAGTAAAATTATTAAATATGTTTTAATAAACGCACCTTACATTTAAATATTCGCCCGTACTTCGCATATACATGTCTGTAAAGCACTCCTTCTTTATAAAGTCGGTCTTGAGCCACAAGTAAGTCGTTTCTTTTGAACATACCAACATAAAAATCTCTGCTTCCACCCACATAAAGTACTATTGTAAATACAAAAATAATTGTTACGCTACTGTACATTACGAAATATTATTCCTTAACTGCTTATTACAGGCGTTGTAGGTAATAGAGTATTAGTTTTTTATTGGTTGGTTTATAGTGAAACTTAATGGGAACTTAAATGAGATCCGATTGAATTCGTGTGTTAATTGCTCGTTATAATTTTTTTATGTGTCTGTTTTTATACTAGTTAATCTATGGCATTAAAGTATATAAGCAGCAAACGGTTTTTAAAATTTTAAATTGGTCCTAAACTGTACTAGAATAACACGTCTATTGTGGATCTCAAATAAAGTTAAAGTTCAAAAACAATAATAGATTCGGTTGATATTTACGGCCACGTTTTACGAAATATTATATCATTGCTTCCGTACTTTGAAGGGCGCAACTTGAAGTACGCATATTAAATAACTTTGACATTTGACTTTTGAATTAAACCTAAAGGTCAATTGTCAAAAGTCAGATCTCAAACAAGCAATCTGTTTTTAACTGGTTTCTTTATAAGAAGACAAAAGTTTTGACGGGTCCGTTGGGCCTGTGGTTAGTGAACGTGACACAGCCTTGGATTGGAGGTTTGATTGGTGGTGGTGGATGATATTGCGTGCTGAAGCATGATTTGTCCTTACCTCTCAAAGTTATCGGGGAGGTCCAAGCCCAGCAGTGGGAGTAAAAATAAGTTGCAAACAATGTAACGAGTCAATGTGAGTTAATTTAAATTCTAGGGTCATTAAAATGCTTATTTACGTTTGCAGGAAAGCTTAACATATATCTGTTATGGTGACTTCAGCTTCGACTACTTATTAAAGTAAGCGTGCAACAAGAGTGCTGTCTAAAGGATGAATGAGCGTTTAGTAGGTCACTGTCACGGGAAGGGTGGATTGTTAACAGCGCACGTTGTTTCGAGGGCATTATTTTTTAAGGGTATGTTTGTGTCCGTTTTCCTCGACATGTGCGTCTAATTATTGTTTTGAATAAGTTAGCAGTAGGCACTGAATATCTGCTAAACATTTTGTATAAAAATTTTGTATTTACTAAATGTAATTTTTTTGATTGAATTCTTAAAAAAAACAGACATTCTCAGTTCTTACTTGATTAGGATTTACTGATAAAAGCATTATGCTCTGAACCTTATTTTACCCCATAGCAGAAATACTTGTATTGTATTATTCTGGTTAGAAATGTAATATGTATATAGCTAGCAGATAATAATAGGTATATCTTATATGGATTTCGGGATATAGTATTTTTAGTAACGTAACACCTCGTCTGTAACCTCCGAAGAGATTGGCAGAGTGTAAAGCACACCCACGTGTAACTTATCCACATGTAACCACGTGTAAATTATCTATAAATTTCTAGTAATGTTCCGGAGTTTGGATTTGTGCCCGATGCGTAGCAATAGGCTCACCATCTATTTCATTCTGGGCCGGAAACGTAACTAGTGAAACGTGTGAGTCTATTATTATTAGAAAGAAAGAAAGAAAAATAACTTTATTCACAAAATAAAGCAGCACATATTCAATCGCAACAGTAAACAAAGTAAATATTTGAAACATGAACAAGAGAAAATAAATAAGAAAAGGACATAACACAATATAAAATTAAAAAAGAAGAAACATAATACAGTCAAAAAACAGTTACATTACAGAAGTAGCTCAAAGGAGAACTGCGCTGCAGTAAGCTGCGAATAGGTACCTTACTCAGCATGAGTTGTGATCTAGAAATCGCACCGCTTATTCTCAGTGAGACCTGAGTGTACTGAAGTAGCCTCGGCAGTTAACGGAGCGCGTCAGGCAAAACTTTAAAAATCACTTGGATAGCACACGAATACAAGTGCTTGTGGGATCTACTAGCGATTGGGCGAGGTCTAAATGTAGTTCCAGAACAGGTGGGCACTGCTTACATGACAATACACAGAACTAGGTCAATATTAGTGGTTTGTATGTATAGATACATGCATAGGTTTTTGTGCGGAATAATCTGAACGAGCAACTATTTACTTTCTTCTCCAAAATATAATAAATCTTCCATTGCCTGCTTCTTATTATAAAGGTACACGCCTACGTTTTTCTAGTATTTTCCTTGATCGACTATACGAGTATGTCGCCTTTTCATAGTTACTTGCATTATAATTATAATTCGTTTACAATATCAAAAATTATCTATCATTCCACAAAGCTCATTATATTCACTTTTTCTACTTTATTCATAAGCGCTGAACGTGATGATGAAGCCTTAACTTTTTGTGGCCCGTTTCACGTTGTTCCTTTGTGTTTATCTAGTACTTTCGAGAACATTCGACGCAACGTTCGCTGACTGGCAGTTTTTAAAATCCGCTCCTTTTTATGCGGCGTTCCAGCTACCCGTTTCTTATTTCACTATGTTTCGTTCTATCGGCCGAAACGGTGTACATAATCTGTGGAGTTAAAACGAGTCTACAACCTAAAATGGAATAAAACACCAGCAATTTACTCACAAAGAGCAGCGAATTGAGATGGATCGGTGTCATTTATATACTGTTCATCCGATAATTTGTCTTAAAGCCAAACAATAGGGCACATTATCGTTAGCCGCGCGTCAATAATGCGATCCGATGATTATCTCGAATGGATGTCTTTTATTGCCTAATGAACGACGAGTCGGGTTGTTTCGTTCAACACTCGGTCGGAATGAATGATTATTCTTTTAATAAGAGACTGAGTGATGTGTATTGATAATTTTATAATCGTTGATTATTAAGGGATTGTTGGGGGTCAAGGAGCCTTTCATGACCACAGTTAACAAATGCATATTTTTATTATATCACAACCCTAAGAGCACTTTTATCTTGTATCAAGTTATTTAATTGTATCTAATGACATTGGTAAGTATGATCTTTGACTCAAGGTACCTTCTTATCAACTAAAAGTGGCCTTAAAAATTTACTGAATATTTTTACTTCTTTTTTATCGTATTAATCATTATCATTAACCCACTCCATGTTGGACATAGATTTTCTTTTATAATGCGAAGGGTTAAGGATGTAGTCTACAATGCTAACTAGGTACTCTATGGCAGACTTCAGAAGCCTTAGAAAATGTTCTGAAAAACTCCGACACGTGTAAGTTTCTCGCGATGTATTTTTCATGGTTGTAACGAATTATAATTAGTATTTAAAACGATTTTAATATATGGCGTATTATGTTGTTGGTGTAACATATTGCTGTAAACCCGCTTCCTAGTTCATACGCAATTACGAATAGGTCAACAAATGTTACGTCAATCAATCAATCATTCAATGTCAGATTGATTGAAATGTTACTGACATTTGATTAATTTATGTCCTCGTGCATTAAAATTTTTAACTATTGATTGAAAATACTCATACTTTGTGCTGGTGTTGCCGCGATTCGAAAAGGCTCGATGCGTATTCCATTAAATTGTTCCACTTTGATTTGGAAAGACACCCACTCGCCTCTTGTAAGGGATCTTTTCCTTCTCTCAGGAATAAGAAAAATGTTTGTTCGATATATAGTTTCGTTGATATTATTAATTATTTTTGCACATAAAACCATTATCACAGCACAATTTTGAATACCTCATCAATGAACAGATGTAAAATTTTACTGCATTGTTCCGTAATTGGTCACTAAAAACAATGATAATTATTTAGCTTGTTATCTATACTAGTGTTTCCATAGTAAACAAAAGAAGTAATTTAGTCTTACACTAGTAATTATGTTTTAGGCTTCACCATCAACTTTGAGTCTTCCGACAATTTTAACGACAGTCACCTGTTTATAATAATATGAATCAACTGTTTCACGTTCTGTCTCAAGACGCAACCTCACATATTAGTTCGATTCTAATCGTCTTCAACTCATTTGGCGCGCCTGGTGTTGTTTCACCTAGCGAATCGTATTTGATCTATCAACGTGTCAGCACCACATAACTTCAACGAATAGTTGATACATTATTGTCTTGCTATTGTAGCTCATACACTTAAGTCACTTATTTAAATAAAATGGTTAGTATACTTCGCATTACGATAAGAACGCCGTATGTTTCCAGGAGTATATTGTTACATATAATATTTATGATAGGTGATACGCAATATATCAATGTGTCGAGGCAAGTGTCAAAGC
>DWME01005077.1:0-15404 GCA_018244795.1 Parelbella ahira ahira | reverse complement strand
CTTAGAAAATTATATGTAATAAAACAAAATTTATACAGTACCATTCCGCTAAATTTATATTTGTTATTAACTTAATTATCGTCAATCACTGAGTGTTTAGTTTATCATTGTTTTTATTTAACGATAACGGCTGGGTCGATGGCTTATTGCAACCACGGAAGATAGTTTTGATACTAGCGATTTTTACGAAGCGAAATATTTTCACGTATTATAGAGAATTCCGTAACATGGGTAATGTACATACTACTTATTTTGATAATATAATTTCTGGACTACAGCTTTATAAAGTGAATTAGACAGTGAAAGGATTACTTTCTAGTACAAATAATAAATAAAATTGAAAAATATGGGTAAACAAAATAATATTATATATATAGCAAGAGGGTAGATCATTGCACACACTTCTTGCACTGGTTAGGGTTGTCAATTTGAAAAATTGTTTGATATATTCACAGATCACTACATAACTGTTAAGAAGCAAGAACTCAAAACCCTATATACATATACATATACATATGTACATGCTTCGTATAATATTTTGTTTCGATTTGTTTTTTTTCGATCGACCTGTTGTCATTAGACTGATCTTATTTTTCCAACTTCATACATACACATATTATAATAAAAATGTTACCCGTAGCGACATCCTTAATGTGTATCGTGATCCAATCAGAGCCACTGGCCGACAGGCCGTAGGCGAAGGTCGACCCATCTTCCGTGAAGCGGCTCCCGGACAGAGCCACCGTGCCATCCTCAGACAGGGTGTTCGGATCCAGGAACACCCTGGGCTCGCCGTCTAGACTGTCTTGCACGTAAAGGACACTAGGAAACACAAAGGTTTTATTTAATGCGCATATGTAGGCTATCTAATGTTGCGGGAGATATACGACGTAGGGGCGGTTCGATGTTATGTACACCACTAACAACTTCAATGCAGTCTTTTACTGGCACTGACAAGGATTTTTCGTAATTATCGCAATATTATTACGTAGACAGAGCGGTGTTTAAATGAATCTTTAAAGAAATGTTGGCCGTGTCCACACGATATATACGAGTAGTTCGAGAGCAGGAGGGAGGTATGTAATTTTTTAAGATTTCGTTAATATACGAATATATTTTGGATTCGACTGCAACTCTTCATGTCCCACTGCTGGGCGCGGGTTTTTCTCATTATCGGGGGAGGTCTGAATTATACTCCATGTGGATTAGCGGAGGTGGAGTGCAGTAGATTAGATGTTGTAAAGATCGTAGAATACATACTGCAATCTTATCGGTGACAACTGATTATTTATTTATCATGGTTACGTGCATTATCGATTATTACGTAACTATGTAGTCTTGTATATCACATGAATGAACATTCCAACTGTTCCGGCTTCATCACATATAAAAATAAAACTATCTAGGAGGAATAGCGGGAAGCGTCTTCAGTACCACCCCTGTCATATTCATCTATGTAAAGGTTTGTACGTCAATGTTTACTTACTTTTGATTCTGAAGTCCGGTGTTTTTGAGGAAAAAGTATCGGTCTCCTCGCCTGAAGGGGCAGGAGTACTTTGGGTAGTTCCACAGCTCGGTTAGCCTTTCGTGTATGTCGGCCTTCACCGGGCACGCGTCCAGGAACGGTCGAGTGATATTGTTCTGAGCCTCTATAAACTCTTTGGTCTCTTTGGAGTCCGGGTCCTCCAGCCAGCGGTAGGGGTCTGCTATCTGTGAACGTTTAGCTTACCTCTTAATATGAACAAACTCAACAAGTTTTGCTTTAACATTAATGAGCATTTCATGTCAAACTGGTCCTCTATGTTTGTTTACTCTGTGCTACATGTTGAACACAGCCTACTGTCGGACATTGACCATATGAAGGTAAAACATAACTGCTTATTTTATTTAGCTATGGCAAATATAGAGCTCCTTTCTGTGCGCGATTCTTCTTTAAAGGGGCATGAAGCTTTCTATTTACATATGAACGGTTTTAGGCGATTTTAAATAGGAAGAGAATTCGCAGTGACTGTAGGATAATAATAGTCTGTTTTTTAATATAATAATTTAAAAACGAAACGTCAGTGAGTACAGAGTATAGTATGAAACATTCATATCGTCTGCCTTCACTATATATCGTGCTTTATCTGGCTGGGGCAAAATGTAAATAAAAATTGAGAAATCATTTGTTTCTGTGTAAGACATATCTGCATCTTACACTAAAACTCGGCATCCACTCCTTCATCGTTACATTGGGGGACACTGGGAGCCTCACGGAATGAGAAGGATTAAGGTTATATTATTAGTCGCGCTACATTTGCGATTTTTTACGGCTGTTGTGTGTGATATTTACTTTATTCTTATAAAGAAATGTTATAATGTTTACCTCTATGTATTTTTCTTATATAATGTGCAGAGTTAGTTTTAAAATGTTGTTAAATGAGGAATATGTAATTATAATTATTTGTTTTCGTATTACGAATTATGTTCATTAGTGAACTACAATTTTTTGTTTTTACATACCTTAATAGGTCACATACAGCTAGCAATTAATAACTATTTTAATATTTGACACATCTATATATACAAATAAATACTTTGGGTTGAAAGTTCTTAACGTGGCAAAGAGAGACGTATCTGATGCCCATAAATCCATAATGGGAGACAGATTTCAAAGGACTAGATTACCAGTGCTTCAAGCAGTTCATTAATTAAAGTATTATAATAAAGAAATATTAATAAATGTCGGTCTGCGAATACCACGCATCAGTAAGTACGAATCAATGATAAAAAGAGGTACATCTTACATAAACACTTTCACTACGATTAGTGTCGGTGTTCCTTATATTAACTTTAATTATGGATATTTAACATTTCATCATGAGTGCCTCTATTTAGTGATACATCACCGACCGTTTTATCTTTTTACTGTTGGCTAGTCAGTTCTCATTATCAGACGGGTTCTTATGGAATGCAGGGGAAATAGAAGTACGGTCAAGTTGGGTTCTAAATGACACACAGAGTACTAATATATTCCTTTCGACCTAGTCCCAGCTGATATCAGATAAAAGTACCCAGGACATCGAGCATTATGTTAACCATATATAGGTATCTATATTTGTGTCCTTTTTGAAACGATACCAAAAACCATATTGCCACCGAGATCCTATATTACAAACAAAACGTGGCACCTCGTAATGCTCAGTTCGAACTCTTCAAGAGAATATATGGACTAGATATCTGATATACCTAAAGCAACGTGAAACTTTCTTAAACGTGACTTCAAAGAATCCTTGAATATCGTATGTAGTTGGACCGCAGAGACGAAACGCTAAAAATATCTCAAGTAATATTTAAAATGCGAAACTGGATGCTCTATCTCGGAGCAATCGTTAATCATCTAGCTAGTTTTATTGCCATCTGAGCGGTAACTTGAGTGGCGACGCTAACTGGTCGTGATATTATGCCGCAAAGGGGTCAATGAACAACAACATTTTTTTATTATGATCGTGTTTAATCGCTGCATCACGAGTGTCCGAGCACGAGCACAACTTGGCGCAAAACAATACGAGGGGCCTCCGCGCTTCAATAAAAAACGTATTAGGTATGCTGAACGCGAAATACGTACGTTTAAAATATTCAGCACAGCCCGCCGAAAGGACGGCGATGAGTTGTTTACGATATTTTCAAGTTTGTTTATGTAAATAACAATGTTGCTTGGCCATCGGGTGGGAAAAACTTGCGATGAAACTGTTAGCAAGATTATTACCAAGTGTTATTTATTTAATAATTGTTATCACATTGATGTATTGACTTTATATTCATTATTGAGAAATAATCTACTTAGCTGCCTCATCTCTATTATGACTGTGTACAATGGGTCTTCGTTCAAATTGGGAGTTCTATATGTATATTTCTTTTAGAATAAATGAGGTTTCATTGTATAGTTTCTTTTCAAAATAAAATATTCATGGTACAATTGTTTGCCTCTAAAATATTAAAAAGCGCGGGAAACAGGACACTAACAAAATCATCTTATTTTAAACAACACAGAATTGGTGTAAACTCGTTATAAAAATGTTAATAGGACAGTTATATGGTAATGCTAATTTCAACTGGTTTATTAATGCTGTTATTTATAAACGGTAGAATTCGCTTAACGGTTATGCTTATTATAAACTCTAAGCTGCTCTATACCTACATTTGTAAATCGCCGCAAAATGTGATATATTAAACGGTTTTTTTATGTACATGGATGCATGTACATACTTACGAAAGCAGTAGCGTGGGAAAAATAGACTATGAAGACTGACTATATTTGTGACACGCTATAAATGAAAATACGTGATCATTTTCATATACACATTATCTCGCACACACAATATGTCAGTATGTAGTGATTTTAGTAGTAGTGATTGAGATATTGGTATACAAATTAGTAACATTTCGATTTCTCTTTTAAACTTTGATCAAATTATGATGGAATTTCCAAGTATTAACATTTAGGATAAGATTTTAGTAGATTTCGCGGTGAGTTATTTTAAAAACACATTATTTATGTGAAATAAACAAGCTGCTACATATAACTTTTTCCGCGCTACCACGGCAGAATTTCAATTAAATAACATACTCAACTAATCACATCATTGACCTGTCTCATTTCACTGCCCGATACAGACCTCCCCAGACGGATTTTTGCCCATCATCTCCACGCTGGTCATGCAGGTTGGCCACTAGATTAACCAATGAGACCTAATTTTTAAAAGGTTAAGATATCTTGCTTTTTTACCAAGTTAAAAATTCACGTAACGGTTATACGCAAACTTAGCACTTGTTTTTATTTGTTATTCAACTTTGTCAATTACGCAGATTCTTGATTATTAAATAATAATAGAGCTTAGTCATTAGTGGCTGGCAGTGGTTAGATGCGAACAACTGAAGATCGAGCTCAGTGGATTGCTATTGGAGTGGCTTATGTCCAGTTGAGGACGTTGACAGGCTGATGATGAGTCATTAAAATAGATTTTAAAATGTCAAAGTAAAAACTTTTTTATTCGCCTATGATTTTCAACCATTACTAATATGAAAATATGGATATCAAGCTGAAAAACAGCGATGTCGATGTTGTTGAAATATGTATGTTGCGGCCGTGGATGTAGTCCAATTCAAACCATGTCAGATTGAAATAATTAAATCCCTGCATTCCTACGGGTCGGGTTTGGCATAGCACGGGAGATGAATAGATTCGGGACAACAGATTAGTCCATTACATTCATATGTTGACAAACAAATTTATTTGAAGATCCTTGCAAAATAATGGCAAATAGGAAATTATAGATTTTTTATAGGGAATCATCACTATTGTTTCCGGACGCAACAGGCAATGATAATGAAATCACGAGTGGATATTTGTAAACAACACTCTGGGATTATACACACGCCACGTGTGTCGGCGGTTGGCGAACGGCGTATTGCGTATCCGAGCTCATTCCGTGTGATTAACGCGCTAATTGGCCGGCAGAGCACCAGACGCACTGGCCAGATAACTCCCTTAACTCTGTTTCACGTGTTACTCAAACAAACAGATTTTACGAACATCGTATCATACATTGGAAACATATTTAGCCTTGAATTAAAAAAAAAAGTGTTGCTCTAAACTTGTAATCGCCGGATGAGCGCCGTTAATTTTGTGGTTGTAATTTTTATACAACTTTATAGTTTGCTAAGTACAATGATTTATTTACAAAACGTGCGTAATTGCGTGGAACTTCGTTTACCTTAGTGCCATGGTAGTCGTCGACCACGGTCTCGTCCCTCCGCGCGTCAGGGTACACGAAGCTCATGTTCCGCTGCCAAGTGGAGGCCGCGGCGCCGGCGCACTGCAACAACACACAGAATGATACGAACGAAGCATGGTCTAGCGAACGCATGGCGAGCCCTACGTCCGCAGACACCGCTCACAAACTGCCTGCCACGGCCAACAGACACGTCTTATATCGAATCGAGCCGCGGCCCGACGGATCTCTTGCTGGACGCGATGCTATCGACGCGTCGAGCTTACTTTTTTCTCTCCGCGACGCGGCTCCCGCTGCGACAGCACACATTTCAATGTATCAACTGTCGACGTCAGATGACAACATAGAAGTTTTTAAAAATAAACACGTATTCGCTGTTTATATCGTGTGCCGCTGGCAGCCCCAGCGCGAAGAGTCGTTTTGCGAGTTAGACGAGTGGTTTTTTATAAACATTCGATAAATTCAGTCAGATAACCATTATGGTCTCCTAATGCTCGACACAATGTTTCGGGTTCGCTTCTAGGGTTAGCATTAATTTCAATATGCATAACTACAAGTTAAATAAACCGGTAATATGCCCGTAGAAGTCCATTACATAAAGCAAGCATACATAATTTACAAAATGATAGGAAAACGGTTAATATAATAATTTTGCAATAGTTAAATTAAAGTTATATTGCAACGTTGAATTTTTTCCTTGCTTCACTGCTGGAACATGGGTTTCCTCTCAGAATGAGAGGGTTGATGCTGTTTGCCACGCTGGCCAAGTGCGGATTGGTAGACTTAACACGCCATAGAGAAATTTACAGATATGTGGGTAGAGAATACTTTGTATCTTAGTATTTGTATGTCTATCATTGTTCACAACAGGCCCCTAAAGAGTAGACAGTGCCAATTGTTTCTATCCTTCAAGACAAGACGTGTTTCTTTTATAATCAATATTCTTAGTTCACACATTTCTCTAGCCTATCGTACCCATCAAATTGGAACGCAACTAACCAGACCCACGTCACACCAATGTCTACTGCTAAACAGCTGGCTTGGATTTAGCGAGTGTCGGGTTTGAAAGGTGCATTAGCAGAAAACTTTAATATTGTTTAAAAACAGCCTTGTAGGTCGAATGGTCGCAAGCGCGACTGCTGATCGAGAAGTCGTGGATTCGATTCCCGACATTTCTAGCAGTAGATCGAAGTCTGGATCTGGGTCCAGAATACGGCAGTAGACTCACCACATATTCCATAGTGGAAAGTAAACATAACTGCTTAAAACATGGGAGTCTACCTTACTTCTCTGTGAACCCTTTTGGGGACCACAGGCGTGATATAACGTTATGATTAACAAGCTACATGCAACTACTGGCACCTGGCATGTTATACCATAAGTATGTAAGTTCAATGTGCTACTAGACCTCACTTGTGATGCATTATTAATGTTAAATATTGGGCTGCCTGTATAGCTATATGACTGTAACCCTATTTATGCCCTACTATATAGAATAAGTATATTACACAATGGATAGTACATTGTTATCTGCACTTAGTTTTCAGTTTAGGTTACTAATTACATATTGTTCTCATATTTTTGCACCTCTCGGAGAAGAAATTTTCTAATAGTGCTATACATGATATGAGTAACGATTGAAACTGAAAACCCCTAAATAATATCTGTCTTATGTGAGATAGTCAAATATAACTAAACTAAACATTGAAAACTCATATATTATAATATGTCACCACAGCAGGACCCTTAAGGGTGAGGCAGAGAACATTGGATGCAAAATATCTCTATCTAAAACTGAATGAAAATTTTACATATCATCTAATAGTTTCAGTAGGCATTTACTACCAATAGGAACGTACATACTTTTGTTAGTTTTGTACAACTAGGTGTATCACAATTTTCAATTGAAAATTGACTAAACTTGACTGATCATAATTTTATCTATGGCTAATAAAGCGTCCTTGTGGACCCAATTTAACAGGAAATATATATACACATTAATACTTTGTATATGATATGTAATTTTTAAAATTGAGCTTAGTGGCGTGCCATTGGAGAGGCCTATGTCCAACAGTTGTCAGAAGTAGACTGATGATGATGAAATGATTTGTATGTGTATGTATTACACACCTCATTGCATGAGTGGGTGCAAGTGTGACTGCCGATAGGGAAGTCATGGGTTCAAATCTCGAGTTGGGTACTTTTGGATTTTTCTAATTTAGAATTTCTCATAGTGACTTGGAGTCTGGATTTGTGGTCAGTGTATGGCAGTAGGCTCACCACCTATTTCATCAGACATAAACATAACTGGTGAAACATGGGAGTGTACTACACTCTGCCTACCCTTTCAGGGATTGCAGGTGTGATGTTACGTTTTTACTTTGTATTTTGAGTATCATGTAAAATAACTCTGACATAACTGTTAAAAATCGATTTCCTGAAAATAATGAAGAACTCAATGACTATCGAAAATACATTTTATTAAAAATATATTTAATTATAGGTCAAACTCATATTCCCGCTGTACGAGATACAGTCAATAAAAAATATCTGATAAAGAATCAATGTCCTAGAATGATTGACCACTACAAAGTTACATACTTATACTAGTACATTGACACATATATCTATTTATCATCTCCCATTCAAAACTCATGTTACAATAGCTTATAGATTATTGTTTTCATTGGAAATTTTCACATAAAATATCTTTGATTTTAATTAATAATCTCCACAGTCTTTCTCAGTAATACTAACAAAGTTACATTATAGGGAGTACACTTATACTGATCTACAGCAAACAGTGCATCATACTGATAATACACACTACAAAGTATTTCACTATATCAATTAAATGATATGAACTATGAACATGGTTATGTTTCGTAACCGATATAAAGTATATTAATTGATGATTTCAATGAGAGGGTAGAATTTCTCTTTTAAGATAGAAAAAATGGAAAAACTAGAAAATCTTCTACATTAAACATTACGTAGACACTACGTGGAACTACACGTAACAATAAATTAACTTTGTTAGCAAACGTTCAAAGATTCAAAAGTTATTTTGCGACAACCGTATCTGTCTTTTATAACGAATAAATAATTTACAATAACTTTAAAAAAACTTACCAATATAGTTCTAGTTGCAGCAAATTGAGCTAAATAGCTTACGTATGTGCACAATTTTCTTTGTTTTATAGTAAATTCAGTATTATTTGCTAAAACACGGCAATGATAAGCAAGAAAAGGACGCACCGCCATATGAAATGACATTATGTTGAAAGAACAATGGTCAAATAGTGGTTCAGCCACAGATAAACACAAGATATGTATACTCCACCAGATTATCTGTATTATTTATAGCATATTATAATTTGCACAAGTATTTCATAAGTCACAATTTGGAGTGCATCGTAGGTGTAATTTCACATTACATTATTTGATTGCATAAACCTAAATTGATTGTTGGCGATAAAATACAAAGCATGTCAATATTTCTCAGATCGACGTTTTATTTCAAATAACTATCTCTTTTTCCCGCCAAGTTGATTAAGAGTAGTGTTCCTTGATAGGAAATACAGTAGGTATTACAAAGGTAGTAAAAGAGTACAAAGAAGTGATGCAATTAATTACCTTTGTAATGAATGGTTATAATATTAATTTGAACTTTTCCAATAAGAAGGATTAATTTGTTTAGGAAATGAAAAATGCTTATGTAGTTTATGAAATGTATGTGAAATGAAAAATGTTTAAAATGTGCAATAAATAATTGAAGAACCATACCTTGTGTGGCAGCCTCAACATTATGCGGACGGGTCCAATAGCGGCACAAAGTTGGTAGCTGGGAGGTACGTCTTAGTGATGCTATGTATGTAATGGTACTTTATTTACTCCTTTTTGTCGGTCGTAGTACAATTTGGACACGGATTTCAGACATACTGATGAATATTTCTAGCTCATTACGTCGTAAAATAGGATAAACTTGCAAGTACTTCATTTTTTATATTTAACTAATAAAATATACATATACCTACATGTACATAATATGTGGTTGTGGGGGCACCGTCAGGAACAAAAATTCTTATGGTCTTGAATTCCGAATTCTAGTTCAATCAAAGATTTTGATTGTATAAACTTGAATGAATTGTGGAGAAGGCGTAATGGTTTTTTCTTACCTAACGATTTATATCTTTCAACAGCTGCCGCAAGACGCCTTATTTCGAAAGAAGTTAATTGTTCAATTAAATAACTTAGTATAAATATAACTTTAAATGAAGAATATCAACGATAAATAAAACAAAATCATCCTTTCATATGTATCTATTTACGAAATGAGTGGTCAGAACATCCTATCCGAGCAACACAACTCGCCGTCCGTAATAAGGCACTAGTCAATAAACGGACGCAGCAGAATATGTACAAATTACCTACGTACAGTAATTAATCAAAAGAAATTATAAGTGAACACTACAAAAATACAATTATATACTCTCAATAAATACTGGCTCAATGTCGTACACGACCAACTAGTTTGTGTACATATTTGTGTCCACTCCCCACTGAAATGGATATACATTTGTCACATTGGCTTAGACATAGCCTTTTTTAAGGTTTAACCTTGCAGTTTTGTTACCATTAAACAATAAATGCATCATAATGTTCTGTTCAACAACAAGACTAATAATTGAACCTATCTATACACTCTAAACGATTCCTAGCAAAATATGTAATGAAAATTATATGTATTGCAAAACTCAAGATGATTAAAGAATCAGTATGACAACAATAATTAATTCAGGATGACATCAAAAATTTCATTACTTGAATATATCTTATATTTTACAGAATATTAGTACTGTTACAATTTTTAGGTAAACAGGCGTAAGTATGGAAGTGGACACAATATTTCTAATACATGTATGTCACTACTTGAACCCAATATAGATATGTTATGATTGACTCGATGATATTTACAATGTCACACTACTACTAATAAGTCGAATTTTGGTTCTTTTTAGGAATTATTCATAAATCTAATAATAAATACGAAAATATGTACTACAGTATAATCTTAATACTGTTATTGGTAATTTTAATCATAAGAAAATGGGTGGATCCATAAGCATTGACGGATAAGTGTGATGAAGCAAGCAGGCGTTGTTTCTAACCTGATATAGATTGTAACATTATGAACTAATATTGCCAATTGTTTAAAAATATAAACCAAACATTTTATTATTTTTACCATGACTCCTGGTGTGCAGGATCATAATCATCATCATCATCATCATAGATATTACATCAGGGCCATTATGTCAGGTACATTTTAATATTATTTATTTTATTAGTACTAGTTATATAAAAATCTTACAATTAATTAATTTCATTGAATTACAGACACATAATATTTTGCTAAATGTTGAACAAAGCATATTAATCAAAAATTATTAATATTAGTCATATTGAAGTCTAAGACTACTGCAATGTGATGTATTAATCATACACATCAATGGTCCACCCGAGAAAATCTAATTACAATTCTAATATAAGTGAATCGTAAAGCTATGCTGTATGTATCACAATACTTTGCCAGACTACACATGTAACAAGTATATAGTAATAGACAGAAGGATGATACTGGAAAATACTCTAACAAAACCCAACGAGATCATTGTTTAGTCTGAGGACCTGGTGTTACAGTATTATAATTGGTTTGTGAGCAAGTGTGTGACAACAATATTACACCTTGTTGGGTCTTGTTACGCAACGCGAACCTGTGTTCGCTGGAATGTTATATTAAACTATGAGAGAGATCAATAGTAGTAAGAAGTGAGAACATAGTGTGCAATATTTAGACATATAAATCGATTCAATTTGTTATAACAATATTAGTTATCCTTTAAAAAATTATCAATTCCTTAGTGTATATCAGATATTTCTAGCATAAAATGTGCGCCTAAGTCTCATGTAAGCTTTTGGTACTGATTTGTCAAATTCATTATACTTTTTAATTAATATTATTATTTATAATACATGTAGAATATTGAAAATGTCTATTTTGGCTAATAATGTAGGAATGGCACTAACGTTATTTTGGAATAATTAGTATAGTCACCGTTGCATTGTAAAAGTGAGTTCGTTCATAGTCAATCGTTTTCGTCCTGCACGAGCCAAATTAGACGACTAAAGTTCCTCGTACTATTATTATTTTATAATATAGTGTCACCTCTGTTCATCTACATGTAACACATTTTAAACATAAGTGTATTTCCAAAGTCTAGATATGAGAAACTTTATTCGATTAATTGGACTTAGCCAAGTTTGTAAATCGGCTGTAAACCGAAATGCCGTTGTGGAGCCTCTAGCGACAAAACTGACAAACTAAGAGTACCTACCAAAATGTTGAATCCGTAAACGGTTTGAAAATATTGGTTTTAAATAATAAAAAACCCATTCCCAATTATATTGCTGCCTTAATATAAAACACTTTACAATTAAATTAAACAAGACATGGCTGAACTGGATATTTAGCAATAATTTAGTCGTGATACGATATAAATATTTTTTTAATCCAAAGGCATATAAGAGTAAGGTTTGTATTTAGAAATTAGTGGAAATTCTTACAAAATAAAAATAACTCCAACCAAGTCTTGTGCTAGTCGTAATAATAGTTATAGTTTTATTTTTAATTTTTTAGTTACACATAAATTAAGAAGTAACCATTATCATAGAATTCAATTCACTTGAATGCCATCATACAACGATATATGATAATTTACTACACGGTTGTAACACGTCCGAATCAACTCGACACTTTAAAGGTAGGTGTTACACACCCCCTTACACACACACACTTACAGCCACCTCACTCCTCCTACCGATGACTACCGCTCTCGTCTCCGACTTGTTTGTACCTCGCTGTTACGTCATCATAGCCAAGTGCCTAGTTAACTTCTGCGAGCTACACATTCGTAAGCGGTGATCAAGACATTTTGTTCAAATTATGACTATTAAAAGTACCTTTCTAGTTACCGCTTAACTTAGCAAAATAAAGGGGTCGCTTATCTCTCATTATTATTTAAATTCTTATTTTTTTTTCAATATACAAAAAAGTTATAATCTATTTTCTAAGCCCTCTCAAGAAGTTTTTGTATAACGTCAGTAGTAAGACCGTCTATGAAGGTAAAGTTTGCTGTTATTACCTTCCTAAAATCTGTTTGAACAGATAAGCTGTGGTGTGGTGAAATGTGTTATATCGAAGTAGAAAATAGTGTAGATGCACAACCATGTCATTGGATAAGTTGTTTTATTAATTTTGTTTAATCTTAGGATGCTAGCACGCCTGGTGAGGGCGAAGCGTGCCAGCTGTTCCGTAACATCAATCTAATTTAGTGTACATACACAGATAAATCGTTAAGCTCATTAATTGATTTGCCTAGAAAGCTCTACATAGTTTTTAAATAAAATAGAAATAAGTAATTTTAGTGGGACAAATTTTTGCACCCGCCTACTTGTATTTTACACGCTTTATATTTTGAAGACTAAGACTGATAGCCTAATATAAAACTTTTTAATGTGATAAGCTAACCTATTGTACATATGTATATGTATATTTTCAGCTCCACAAAATAACGGATCGACTCGATATAGTTTTTTCGGTTTAACGATATCACAATATATATTGGCGATAACTGAGATCAATGGCACCATTCGAATATTTCCAGCGTTCCAAACAGTACTACTATCTCGTTCAGTCGCGGGCTCGGGCGGGGCCTACGAGAAGCTGTCCTGCTCGCACTCGTCCCAGCTGTCGCAATCGTAGTGGTCGCAGTCGTAGTCGATGTCGCAGGCGGCGTGCCCCGTTGCGTCCGAGCTGATGTCCGTCAGCGCCGCGTCCGACACCGGCTTCGACGATATGTCTAGGATCTGCGGGAGAACGGTTTACATTTACTTGAACAATATTAATATTATAATTGTAACCGTCTTTAAAAAAGAAAATTTGATGTATTGTTCAAGTATTTTTTCAAGCATATTTGTGTTTAGGAACTAGTACTCGTATTTGGCGTTGAGCTTGAAACATTAGAAGGACGAGCGCACTGGTTTTGAATGTATGTATCAGGGACTGCTCATATGTGACTTCTCCGTCATATAAAAGACAACGAGACCGAGGCTACGAGAATTTTGCGCTAAACTACGTGATGAACTGACGCATCCAATGTTTGTGATACAACATCCGAAACTGAGATAACACGAACTCGAATCTCTTTAATGAATTGTCCATAAAATGGATTGACGATTTTTAATAACAGCAAAAATCAGCGGTGATTCGATAAACTTAAGAAAATTGATTTATAATATGATAAGTATCGAAGTGTTCGGCTCGTATTTCGGTTTGGATCAACATCCAGTTCGTTCGAAACGAACTCGCGAACGAGGTGGTGGTGAAGGGCACGTGTGAGCAGGTATTAAGAGGGCGCGTCCAGAGGGCAGGTGTAGCGTGGGCGTGGGCGGCGGCACGTACGTCGGCGGAGGAGCGCAGGCTGCAGTTGTCGGAGTGCGCGTCGGGCGGCGGCGCGCGCGCGGCGCGGCGCGCCTCCCGCCCGCGCGCCTCGCCCCGCGCCGCCGCCTCCGACGGCTGCGAGCGCTCTGCAACGTGCCCGCGCCCTTACATATCCGTTCTGCACCACTCGCCCACTGCCGGGCGAGGTCTCTTGTCCTATCGACTATCCACATTTTCGAGTGCGTGCACGCATTAAATCTCGAAATTAAGTTGACTTTAGCCGTAGAGAGTTGCTTCTGTTACGATAAATATTTATCTACTTGAAAAAAATATTCTACACTCACTATTTCAATGCAATAAATGCTACTTATTCAAATATTAAATTTAAAACTGTTATTTAACTTATATTGCTACCTTTGGCGAGTGGGTCGGCGTGCGATATCGGCGATCCGCTTCGGGGCGAGCGGAGGCTGCCGTTGTAGTACACCTCCGGGTTCGCCTCGTGCCGATCTACGGTTACATTAGCTTGTAGCATCGCACTAATTATTAGATCTAGCATAATAAAATAATGAACTAATTACCCAATTACACGTTTAAACATAATATGTATGTTTTAGCTACACTACTTATATTGAATTTGTACTATCAAATCTGAACATATGCAACTTACAACTGAACAAACTAGGGTATACAATACTTTAATATCAATACTGCAAAATTATATTGTTAGCACTTTGATAACGACCCTAATTCTTAATGTAATTTTATAAGTCAATGTTTATTTATAAAACGTCTTTTTGACTTATATGAACCACTTTAGGCAGGCTCTAGATATTTTTTTGACTAGTTGCAAGCAATGTGGTGTTATCTATATCTCGTAAATTCATTGTCCTGCAACCTCCAATCACAACATCTATCCAGCCTTTGATAGTGATGCACTTGATTAGCTCCTTGTAAATGTTAAATAGTTGTGGTAATATTACGCGTTTGCGACTGTAACATGGAAAATTTTGAACGTACATTAATATCTAGTGATCCCATACCGTTCTCCACCAGCTGCATCAGAATTAAGAAACAATAAGTTCTACGCCGTTGGAGCTATTGTTGTTGACAAAGAAATAGATGAC